>CM059186.1:178448672-178670012 GCA_030323885.1 Branchipolynoe longqiensis
GGGTGTGGGTGGATGGGTGTGTGGATATGTGTGGGTGGATGAGTTGGTGTAAATGGATGTGGGTGGATGGGTGGGTGGATGGGTGTGGGTGGATGAGTGGGTGTAAATGGGTGTGGGTGGATGGGTGTGTGGATGTGTGTGGGTGGATGAGTTGGTGTAAATGGGTGTGGGTGGATGGGTGGGTGGATGGGTGTGGGTGGATGAGTGGGTGTAAATGGGTGTGGGTGGATGGGTGGGTGGTTGGGTGTGGGTGGTTGAGTGGGTGTAAATGGGTGTGGGTGGATGGGTGGGTGGATGGGTGTGGGTGGATGACTGGGTGTAAATGGGTGTGGGTGGATGGGTGGGTGGGTGGATGGGTGTGGGTGGATGACTGGATCTAAATGGGTTGGGTGGAGGAGTGAGGGTGAATGGTTGTGAGTGGATGAGTGGGTGTGTGAATGGGTTGAGGCGGACGAACTGAATGTGTGTTTGTGTGGATGTGAGTGTATGTGCGGGTGTGTGTGGGTGTGTGGGTGGATTGGGTAGCATCATAGCCCACTCCCATCATAGCATGTCCTTGGAAGGGCGAAACCCCAAGCGTAGAATCTAATCACACTGAGATTTTAAACCGCCACACTGGACTGTCCTTGACTGAGGCATCATCAAATTATGCAGCTTCTAAGTCCCGGTCACGCAGAGGCGCAGTCATTAGGATATAGGAATATTTTGTAGCGAAAGGGTTTCCAGAATGACCGGAGAGAGCTGTAGTAATAGTATTTGGAGCGGTGTAAGAGTCTGCCATACTGCCTGTATAGAAAACGGTTATTTGCTCAGCAATTAAAAGTTGAGAAAATAGGTTAAGTAATTATGCACAGAAAAGAAGGTTTGGTATTTGAAGTGCAGCAATCAATGATAAATAAGTGCACTGGTACCTACTTTAGATATACAGGATCATTTCTGGGAAATGTTTTGGCTTTATTACAGAGAATGCTGTGTGATTTCATCGAATTATATTATGCACCTTTAGCACTGTTTGTGGGTTCGAACCCTAATCGAGTCAAACCAATGACTTAACAATGAATACTTGCCGATTCCTAGACAGGCACTTGGCATTATTAGTATAGGGGAAGGACTGGTCAGCTCAGTGTCAGGATGATGCGCGAAAAGGAAGAAGGCAAGGCAGAAGTGGAAGAAAAGGCGTTTTATTGGAATGCCTCAAATAACATACAAGCTATACAAACAATGGAGAGCACAAAGAGGAAGCTCAGAAGGAGCGATAACATATAGCTTATACTAGGGTAGCAGGAGCTCAGGGGAGCTTAGAGTTCAGGGGAGGGGCGCCGAGGAGCCTCCACCAACAGTAAGAGAGAAAGTTGGGTGGGTAGGTGGGTGGAGAAGAAAGAGGTTCAGCAGGGAGGACGGCTGGAAGGCGAGTGACTGAGGGAGGCCGGCGGGCGGCCTTATAAGGGAGGGAGCGGGAGGGCGAGGGCGGGGGAGGTGAGAAAGCGGCGGGGCAGGGCGAGAGGGCGAGGGAGAAAGCTGAGGGAGGGATGACAGGGCAGGTGAGAAAGCTGCGCGGCGGCAGGAGAGGCGGGGGGATGGTCTCTTCCTTTCCTCGCATCAAATGCAATGCGAGCATTACGACCAATGTGCCTGAGTGGGATATCAGGTCACGGCGCTGGGGGCCTGGTCTCCCAGTGGGGCAGTACTATAAAGTTGCCATGAGTCCGCACTGTCCCAAGTCGGTACCCGTCCTGATATGACCTTAGATGTTGGTAGGATGTAAAACAACAACAACCAAACAAACCTATAGCACTGTTATTTTCAATAAATTGACACTGCAAGGCTTTGCGATAGTATATGTGAGCAGCAATACAAATTGTTTATATATATATATTTTTTTTTTATTGAGGCTGTATTTATACTGTCCATAGCATATAAGCCCGGGTACCCAGGCTTGTTTTCAATGCTGGCCAGTTGTAGTGTTGGTGTTATCTTACCACACAGTAGCTGCTGATAAGTAATTTGATTGCCTGCATTTCAGAAGCAGATAGATAGTTGGTTGGTATGGTTAGTAGCCTATGTTAGTTGTTTTTTTAAATTGTCTTGGCATATATGTATTTTTTTATTTTGTTCTACTCTTATTGCTACACTAGCCTACTCCTATTTACTTGGCGAAAATAGCAAATTCTGTGTTTTGTAGCAATTAATTAGGAGTCCATGACTGCTACCTGACTAGCCCTGGGCGGTGGGAATATAGCCGGCGTTGTTTGAGCTAGCAGCATCCCTATCCACCTCCTGGAAGTGAGGCAAGTCCCTCTTCTTGAGTCGTCCATAAATAGACGGCCGTGATTGAGCAACTGATAAACATGACCAGCTCCCTCATTAGTATGCACAGCATAGAGGTGGGGGCGTTGCGCAGTTAATCGCCGATCAATATGTGCGAAATTTATTGAGCCAACGTTGTGGATATTATGTTTGTTGGTTGGTTGTTGGGAGTTTTACGTCTTGGCAACATATAAGGTCATATCAGGACGCGTACTGGCTGGTGACAGGGTGCACTCATGGCGACTTTATAATGTTGCCCCACTGGGAAATTAGGCCGCCGGTATCATGACCCGATATCCAATTCAGTCACATTATAAAAATAAGACAAACATTCAAATGCCATCGGACCATGCAACTTTAATATGTGTACCAATATTGAAGTTGTATATATATATATATATATATATATATATATATATGTAATTAAATTCAGATAATTGTTTTGGTTTTGAAAAATGTATGTTTTCATCGGACTATGCAGCTTTAAAGTTGCATTGTCCGATGGATTTGAATTTCTCTATTATTTCTGAGATAAATATATTAGATCGATCACTAATATCTACTTCACATTAGTTCAAAGTTACTTTTATTTTAAATGGTAAACTTTTTAGATATTCTGAGTGCAAACATGGAAAATTAGTTTTGGCCAGCTTGCCAAAACTCTGACTCCATAGACTTCGGCAATAAGAGGTTCTGTTAAATTGACTCAGTATTGCCTTATACGCAGAAACAAATGCCTAAGACGTGCATCAGTATCTAAGTTAGATATGTCAAATCAAATCTAGATAATTGGTTTGGTTTTGAAAATTTGATATTTCATTGGACTAGGCAGGTTTAACACCCACGCACCGATGACGGAACCATCCTTTATAAGGTATGCACTGACGTCACGCTAAGTGGAAGTGACACCATTGTGGCGATAGTAACCACAATAATAACACACTGTCACACTGCAAACTGAATGGCTATGAGCAATCTTCATACAGAAAAAGTGAAATATCTATAAAACTAATCCACCTAGAAACAAATCGGTTGGTACACATATAGAAAACATGTTTACCAATAAGATTATATTAAATTGATAAGGTTAGGGTTCTCGATTTCTATTAATTTTGAATAAAAGTAATGTTTTGCACTGTGGATACCAGCAAACTCAAGCCAGTCAAGGCATTGTCAATGGTCGTGAGCAATCTTCACACAGAAAAAGTGAAATATCTCTAAAACCACACCACCTAAAAACAAATCGCTTGGTACACATATAGAACACATATTCAAAGAATAGATTATATTAAATTTATAAGGTTAGGGTTCTGGATTTCTATTAATTTTGAATGAAATAGACGTTTTGTACTGCGCGTACCGGCAAACTCAAGGCATTGTCAATAATTGTGAGCAATCTTCAAACAGAAAAAGTGAAATATCTCTAAATCCACACGACCTAGAAACAAATCACTTGGTACAGATATAGAAAACATATTCACCGAATAGATTATATTAAATTTATAAGGTTAGGGTTCCGGATTTCTATTAATTTTGAATGAAATATACGTTTTCCACTGCGCGTACAGGCAAACTCTATGGGATGTTTACTAGTTGATATCGCCACAATGGCCGCGCATCCGGTTTGTGACGTCAGGTGAATACCCTATATATATCACTATACGGAGACCGACTTGACTCGATATTATCTAGTATACAAAGAGTTGCTGGTTGGTTGATTGTTGGAGTTTTATCCTGGCAACATCTGGTGGGGGGAGGGGGGGGGTCATTAAGAGCGGCCATACACTCGGCCTCTACACTCACAGCACTCCCCCATCATCATCATCATCATGCTGTCGGTCGCGATCCGACAAAGACTGCTTTCATTACTTGACTGCCGCTCTCCATTTAGCTAAGTACATTTCATGAAAGCTGCCTGCAAAAGTGTTGAAGTGCTGCTAGCTTTTGCAAGTTACAAGCGGCACGCTCACGGGGAGCAAGTAGAGGTTTCACACCGGCAAGAACATGTCCAGACAGGCGCAAAACTATTTGTCCCTGCAGTGGCTGGTCGGGAGATGTTGGGAGCTCCATACATCAACTGCCCTTGATGCTGCCACAGTGACATGGTTTTCTGTTCAGGGTTTGCTCCCTTAGCCTTCGGTTCTGTCAAGAACCTGTACCACAAGGCAGTGGTTTACAACTCTGCAGGGCAGGGGCGTCAAACTCCCTGAGGTATTGCAATACCCCCATACACACTGTATATACGCTTGGAGTTATCTCATACTGAAGTACATCAACGGAACAGATTGTACCAACATACTCTCATTTTCGGTGTTTCCCCAACCTGATCAGGACGGGGGTACATGAAGAGTGAATCAGAAACGCATGAATTACAATTCATTGTGAGCTTTTTTTCAAACGCTGTCGCTCTCTTTTGAAACAAATCTTATAATAACTGATTGTGATGTATTTTGAACAAATATTATATTTTAGTGTAAAAGTGATGACTAAGACAGAATACAATTTAAACACTTCTCATGATGTATCTGTGGTTTACTGGTGACGGTGGCGTAAAATCAATATCAAGCGATAAATCATTGGATTGGTCAATCAAAAACGCAGAGGAATTAAAGAATATATATTACAGTATTAATGTTCTTGGTTAATATGCAAAACAATAAAACAATAAAATAAAACAATATGCAAAACAATCTACATCGATCGTTTTTGAGGGGTCCCAAACGATCACCCATACAATATCATTGTAATGATAAAATAATAAAACTCCCTTAAGCAACCACCTCCCTAAATGGACCATTTAAAGTCGAGTCCATGGTCGGTCGACTTAGAGGTTTTACTGCAGTAGTGCACACCCACAGCGGATCACGTGATTGGTCCCGTCCTGATATGGCCTTATATGTTGCCAGGACGTAAAACTCCAACAACCAACCAACCACGTGGCTGGTTACTTGAGGCAGTTACTTGGAGGTAACTAGGGCGGCGGCTGAGTCGGTCCTGGCGGTGGGTATTGTGATTTTCTGTTTTAGAAGCCTGGCTAATTTTGAAGCCTTCCCCACGGCCTTATTATAGGGACTCCTCTCGAACTGCTGGTTCATGGGCTCAGACTGTCGCGTTTTATTAAGGCCAGTAATCAACAAGTCGCCCCAAGCCACTGCATGGAGTTAATAGCAATGTTATCAATGTATTATAAATGTATGGTAAATGTGTTGCAAATATGTTGGAAATGTATTGTAAATGTGTTGTAAATGTATTCTAGATCTATTGGAAATGTATTTGAACAATATAGATAGATATATATATATATATATATATATATATATATATATATATAGTTTGGTTGTTGTTGTTTTACGTCCTAGCAACATCTAAGGTCATATCAGGACGGGTACTGACTTGTGACAGTGCGCAATCATGACACCTTTATAGTGCTGTCCCACTGGGAAACCAGGCCGCCGGCACCATGACCTGGTATCCCACTCAGTCACATTATCCTGACACTGAGCACACCAGTCCTTGCCCTATCCTAATAATGCCGAGCGCCTGGCTAGGAAGCGACAAGTATCAATTTTAAAGTCATTGGTTTGACTCGACCGGGACTCGAACCCATGACCCCACGATCTACCAGCACGGGAGACGGACGCTCTAACTCATTCGGCCATCCCGTCTGGTTATTATATATATATATATATATATGCACACATATACATGCATAGGTGCCACTCCTAATGGGTATTATAAATATATTAATATTATAGATAATAATATATTATAAATATATTTATAAATATATATATAAACACACATCTAAATATATGCAGTAAAAC
Source organism: Branchipolynoe longqiensis (assembly GCA_030323885.1). Lineage (NCBI taxonomy): Eukaryota > Metazoa > Annelida > Polychaeta > Phyllodocida > Polynoidae > Branchipolynoe > Branchipolynoe longqiensis. The sequence goes on from CM059186.1 coordinate 178,454,804, forward strand.
CTCTCTAACCGACCACCTCCACAAAAACAGGACTCCCCTATGGACACAAATTAAGTATTTTGAGTGAACAGTGTTACAAAGTGTTTTCCTCGGACTGTTGATAATCGTTCTGATCAATCTTCATGCATAAGTTTTGGAAGATCGTGGGATTCGAACCCATGGGTTCGAACCCTGGACCAGTCAAACCAAGGACTTACAAATTGATGCTTGTCGCTTCCTAACCAGGCACTCAGCATTATTGATTGATTGATTGATTGGTGGTTGCTTTACGCCGTGTCGGCAGCATAGGCCATATTCACAGCGAGAAATGTTTGTTTTTTGTTCAAACCATCGCTTTTACATGTAAAAGCAGACAATCAATTCCAATTATGTGCCAATAGACACTCATTAAATTAGAAAGCTCACAATCATATATTTGTGGTCAAGGGAAACAAATTCCCATAGAAAAAGAAAAGTTATATTAATAATTGATTGAATCTATTTAGTAAACTATATGACGTGTTACAGTCCAGCTGCCTTCCGAAAGGCTAAACTGTTTTCCTGTTTTACCTTAGTAAAAGGTCATGCAAACTGTGTGCAGTGTAGAACTGTTGGCGCAGGGCCAAAAAATCAACACAACTTAGTCAAATGTGTTTGACTGTCAGCGGGGACTGACACCCAATACATTCAGGGGGAGGTTCCCCCTTGAGCAGAAAAGCATGTGTAAGCCACGAGTGGCCAATACGGCAGCGGGTAAGGACCACTTGGTCCCGCCGACCCTCCGCATGAGCCTGTGGTGGCCTTCCTACAGATGGTTCAATTACTTTAAGTTTTTTAATGTTTTCATCCCAGTTATGTTGCCATTTGGATTTTATGTGGGTGGCTATTAGTGGTTTCAGATCAGAGTGAGGGATCAGACACGGTTCAAGATCACAGTTCAGGTCCTTTTTCACAGCCCGATCAGCTCGTTAGTTTCCTTGTATGTCGGCATGGCCAAGCACCCAGCACAGGTGGATGTCATACCCATCAGTTGTCAGTTGGTTCATTTTATAAATGACCATTGCTAGAATAGGGTGATTCGTTTTCAGTCCAGCAACAGCCAGGAGGCAAGAGAACGAATCACTGTATATAACATAGTTAGTGTGGTTGGATACCTCGATACACTCCAACGCGAGAAGGAGTGCTCAGGCTTCTGCAGTGAAAATCGAGCTCTGATTGGGCAAACATATGCCAAATTGTTCCCGTCGGCAGACTGACGCAGCACCTACCCGGCTTTGGTCTTTCGAACTATCAGTGTATATGGAGAGGTGGTCTGCAAATTGGCCTTGAATCTCTGCACGCAGTTCTTGGTACTCGAGTGGATGTGTCCCAGACTTCCTCAGTTCCGTGAGTCGGAGGATAACCGAGAGCAGAACATCTCTTTCCGCTCCACACTCTGAGCTGGACATTACCCTCAGAATATCTAGCACTTTCAGGCATCTTGTTTTCAGGTGCTTTATATGTGGCACAAAATACATTTTTACGTCGAGAATGAGGCCCAGAAAGGTGGTTTTCTCAACGACTTTAATGGGATCCCCATCCAGGGTCAGCTCCGGTTCCGCATGCATTCTACGCAGCAGGCAGAAGTGTATGCAGACTGTTTTGGTCTTGGAAAATGTTAAACCGTTCAGAACTGACCATCGATGGATCACATTTATGCTTGATTGTAGCTGTCTCTCTATGACATTCAAGTTAGCACCGCTGTAATATAAAACAAAGTCGTCCACGAAAAGACTACAGGAGACCCCCCCCCCCCCCCGCTTTACAGCAGCAACAATGCCATTGACCTTGATCCCAAAAAGGGTCACGGCCAGTATGCTGCCTTGAGGTACTCCTAGTTCCAGCGAGTGTAGGCTGGAACAGGTAGTCTTGACACGGACGCGGAAATGCCTGAAGGCTAGAAAGTTCCTGATGAAAATTGGCAGGTGGCCATGAAGGCCAATTGGATGAAGATCCGGCATTATTAGAATGGGGCAAGGACTGGTTCGCTCAGTTTCAGGATCATGTGACTGAGTGGGATATCAGGTCATGGTGCTGGGGCCCTGGTGTCCCACTGGGTCAGCACTCTAAAAAGTCGCCATAAGTGCGCACTGTCACAAGTCGGTACCCATCCTGATATGACCTTAGGTGTTGCTAGGACGTGAAACAACAAAGAAACAAAATCATAGTGGGTGTACTGTATGTGGTTGATATATGTACGTATCTAAATGACACACCACACCCAGCGAGGTAGGAGGGGGGGGGGGTCACGTGACGTGGTGAAGCGAGTATCTCTGTCTTCCAGTCAACCCCAACGCTACAGTGGGCAGTACTATGAAGTCGCTATGAGTATGAGTGGCACTGTCACAAGTCAGTACCCGTCCTGAAATGACTTTAGATGTTGACAGGACGTAAAATCCCAACAACTAACTAATCATAAAGGAGTGTCTATGTGCGGCTGGTTAAGCTTCTCCAACAGGCATATTTTATTAAAGTTCTAATGTGTAAATATACCGGAAGTTTTAGTTTTACTTAAAGTTGCGTAGTCCGATGAAAGATTTGGTAAAACCAAAACAGTCATCTAACTTAGATGCGAGTTCACTTAGTAAACATTTCTTGCTGCATAGAAGGGAACACATACTAAGTGTGGTGTTCTCTGTGGCAGAGTGGTTAGGGTGTCTGACATTTTTCTAGGTCGGACTCCTTATCTGAAGGTCACTGGTTCGATTCCCCATGCCCCCACCTCTGCCACTTTGGATTTCCACCGCTGTGTCTAACTTACAGCAACATCAAAGGCCGGTTGCTCTCATACCACGTCTATGTGATGTGGGAGGTTAAAAATCCCTTGGGTCGGTAAAAGTGTAGGCATGGGCTTTCTATCGACAAACTGTCTTATGGTGAAAACAAGCCTAGTCAGACTTATCCATGATATCCAGTATAAATCTTCTTTAAAAAAAGTCATTGTTGTTTAACCTGTTATTAAAGTTGCATAGTCCGATGGTTTTGAATTTATGTATTTTTTCTGAGATAAATATATTAGATCGATCACTGGTATCTACTTTACATTATTTCAAAGTTACTTTTATTTTAAATGGTAAACTTTTGAGATATTTTGGATGCAAACATGGAAAGTTAGTTTTGGCAAGCTAGCCAAAACTCTGAGACCATAGACTTCTGCAGTAACAGGTTCTGTTAAATTGACTCAGTATTGCCTTCTATGCAGAAACCAATGCTTAATAAGTGCGCCAGTATCTAAGTTAGATATGTCAAATCAACTCTAGATAATTGGTGTGGTTTCGAAAATTTGATATTTCATCGGACTATGCAACTTTAACATATTGGTATGAATAGTAGAACCTATGAAGTCTGTGGTGTTTGAAATGAATAGATGCCAACTTAATTTGGTAGGAATAGTAGAACCGATGAAGTCTGTGGTGGTTGAAATGAATAGATGCCAAATTAATTCTTGTCATGTGAAATTCTGATATCTCCAAACGTAATCATCATCATCATCATCATCATGCTGTTGGTAGCGATGCGATAAAGACTGCTTTCATTACTTGACTGCCCCCCTCAAACGTAAGCATGTGTAATAAAAGGTACTTTTGATGGTCGATTCTGCATTTATCATTTTTTTAATCTCAAATAAAATGACAGAAACTCAGTACCATCGGGCGATGCAACCTTAACGGTACACTCGCGAATTCTCTTTCTCACTCCCTCTCTCTCTATATATAAATTATATATATATATATATATATATATATATATATATATCGTGTGTGTGCAGGCCTACATTAAAGTTGCATAGTCCGATGGTTTTGAATTTCTGTATTTTTTCTGAGATAAATATATTAGATCAATCACTAGTATTTACTTTACATTAGTTCAAAGATACTTTTATTTTAAATGGTAAACTTTTTAGATATCTTGAGTGCAAACGTGGAAAATTAGTTTTGGCAAGCATGCTAAAATGCTGATACCATAGACTTCTGCAGTAACAAGTTCTGTTAAATTGACTCAGTATTTATTCCCTTCTACGCAGAAACAAATGCTTAATAAGTGCATCAGTATCTAAGTTAGATATGTAAAATCAAACCAAGATAATTGGTGTGGTTTTGACAAGTTTATATTTCATCGGACTATGCAGCTTTAATAATGGCATATACTGTGATTTAAGAGCAGGAATAATTGCCATTATATGAGTGTTAAAAATGTATTACCATCAATTAGGGACGGTGCACATACTGGTATCGTGTGACGAATGGATTTTAAATTGCCAGTCATTTATCATAATGACATACCCCGAAACCATATGCCCTCGACCATGGTCTTGTAACTAGGACAAATATGCAATATGCTAATTAATGCACTAAACACGCCTTCTGACCCATGGCAATACAATGAATTAGACCAGCAGAAAAAAAAAGTAAAGAAAAAGGAAGCACGGGAGAAATAGCTGGGGGAAAGGGCCAGCTGTAACAATTATTTAAATAAATGTTTAAGTGAAGAATATTGCATTATCGATGGAGACATTGTGGTCAGGGGGACATTGTAATCTGGACCGTGACATGTCATGTGTATCGATAAAGGACACATTATAAGATATGCAGCATATATGGTATATAACCATATATCTGTATATATAAGTATATATATATATATATGTATATATATACAGAGCTACCTACTCTAGCGTGGAATTCAGTAAAGAGCGTCAAATACTGGTGAATGAATAATTCATTATTATATATATTTCTTTATGGTTGTGCTTTAATATATATTTATATATATATATATATATATATATGTATATATATATATATATATATATATGATGTATAACGCCTTATACAAGTATTAATGCTAAGGGAACATATAGACACCCCGAAGCCAGGATTCACCCCCCCCCCCTTTTCAGAATGTCTACATAATTTCCAGCATTTTAAAAAGATTTCCAGCATTGTTAGAGATTTCCCTGCATTTTTTACAGAAGTTCCAGCATTTTTTTACATAATTTAGAGCATTTTTTAAAACAATATACTTTGCTACTTCCTCCATTGGCGCATTGGGGGAGTGCCCCCCCCCCCCCCCCCCCCCCGCCGCTGTTAGGAGTTGTGTACTTCTAGCTCCCCTCGCGCCGCACACACTGGAGGCATTTTTTCTTTTTTTTTTAGAACTAGGACTATTAATCGCTATGCCAGTGATTAAACTCACACCCAACTCATTCTCTTCCTTGTGTTATTTGTGTACTGCTAATTTACATATATATATGTAATGTATAAATATAGGTATATATATATATAGCCTCCCACAGCTTATACTGTGGGAGAATAAATATCATTTTTAGATATTATACGTTTATCCAAGCACATGTATATATGTATATATATATGTGGTTGTTTGATGTATGCCCTAGCAACACGTACGGTCCTATCAAGACGTGTATCGACTTCCTTCACAGTCACATTATGGTTGATACTGTGCAAACCAGTCCTTGTCCTATCCTATTAATGCCGAGTGCCAAGCTAGGTAGCGACAAGTATACATTGTATAAGTCATTGGCTTGACTCGGCTGGGATTCAAAGTCCCAACCTTCTGCAAGTAAAAACCAGACGGGAAGGCCGAATGAGTGACAGCATCCGTCTCCCATGCTGGTAGATCGTGGGGTCGTGGGTTCGAACCCTGGTCGAGTCAAACCAATGACTTTAATATTGATACTTTTTGCTTCCCAGCCAGGTGATCGGCATTATTAGGACAGGCCAAGTACTGGTGTGCTCAGTGTCAGGATAATGTGACTGAGTGGGATATCAGATCATGTTGCCAGTAGCCTGGTTTCCCAATGGGACAGCACTATAAAATCACCATGAGTGCGCTCTGTCACAAGTCGGTACCGATCCTGATATGACCTGAGATCTTGCTAGGACGTAAAAGAAGAAGAAACAAACAGACGCATCTGCAAGGAAAATCCTGCGGTCTACGGATTCGGTCACCACGTCTGGTCAATATATATCTATATGTATATCTATATATATATATTTTACCTCGGTACTACGCCTCTGGCTACTCGTGGTTCCTTAAAAAAAGGAATGCCAAAAGGGGTGTCGTTGACCCATCAGTGTGGACTGTTAGTGGTCCTTGATGTTGTAGGTTGTTCCTTTCTCGTGGAAACCTGAGCATGACTTTTGCTTCTAATTTCACTGCCGCTAGCCATGGCTGTGTGTCCCACTCCGGTACTATCAGTACTGCGTGCGCACACTCCATCCTGATCTTCCTGGCCACTCTGCTGATAATGCTGAATGGTGGGAATATGTAATATCATTTATTATTCCAAATCAGAGAGAGTGCATCCACTCTCCAGGCTTCTGGCTCTGCATACTATATATATATATACATATATCATCATCATGCTGTCGGTCGCGATGCGACAAAGACTGCTTTCATTACTTGACTGCCGCTCTCTATTTAGCTCTCTTCTGTGAGAGTTGCGTCCATGAGTCGGTCTTTTCCACTGTCACCGGAAGATGAGCTCGAGCAGCGCTGTCCTTGGTAAGCCGGGCGACGACAGAGCCGGTATGGCGTTTTGTGTGGTTGTACATTTCATGAAAGCTGCCTGCAAAAGTGTTGAAGTGCTGCTGGCTTTTGCAAGTTACCAGCGGCACTCTCTCGGGGAGCAAATAGAGGTTTCACACCGGCAAGAACATGTCAAGACAGGCGCAAAACTATTTGTCCCTGCAGTGGCTGGTCGGGAGATGTTGGGAGTTCCATACATCAACCGCCCTTAATGCTGCCACAGTGACATGGTTTTCTGTTTATGGTTTGCTCCCTTAGCCTTCGGTTCTGTCAAGAACCTGTACCACAAGGCAGTGGTTTACAACTCTGCAAGGCAGAGGCATCAAACTCCCTGAGGTATTGCAATACCTGCATACCATATATATATATATACACATATCTACATATATATATATGAAGAGTTCAGGCTCAAAACCACGTAAACGCCAATCCAAAAGTGTAGTTTAAATACAATATTTTTACCTGAAAATAATTTGGGATTGGCGTTTGCATGTTTGCATGATGGTGCGCCTGAACTCTTCCTATATTGATATTGATATAGATATAGAGATCAAGTTGTCCAATAGACTACATCACGGTTCCAGCGGCGCGGTGCATTGTGCGATGCATCAGAGCAACCCCCCCCCCCCCCTGAAGCACATGGGACATGCTAATACACTGGGTGCAGCTATGAAATGTGTTAGTTTCAGCTCATCTCAGCTCTTGTTTGAAACATAGAATACCAACTAAAAAAATATATATAAAAAAGTAAGATATTAATCTTTTATCCAGCATTGCATTTACATCAATATAATCAGGACATCTTATGGCATGTGCATTTAGATTCAGAAAAATCTAGGCACTGAGACTAGTATTAGAGCCATAGCCAGAGACAGTTTTACTTATTTGATTCATGTTTTTATTTATATCCCATGGTTAATGACATATGTAGAAATAGAAAATGAGTAGGGTTAATCAGATATTGGTTATATATTTCTTTGAAACAAGTTTTTGTTGACACATTTGACATTTTAATATTTCGAACAAGAATTACTTCTGGCTAATCAATGGTGATGTAAACATCAGCCTGTAAAGTGACTGATATTGTATGTTTCTTAGCTCAAAATGCTTAATTATGGAGAGTTGTGTCTTAATCATATTCATTATATTATTATATTGCATCCTTCCGTCTATTGTTGTGCCAAATTGTTATGTATTTCGATTTATTTTGAATAATATGCCAGTTTTGCCATACGCGTATCGGCAACCTCAATCGCCGTACGCTGTACTCAATGCATTGTCAATGGCAGTGAGCAATCTCCATACAGAAAAAGTAAAATATTGATAAAACCACACCACCTAGAGACAAACCGATTGGAACACCTATAGAAAACATGTTTAACAAAAAGATTATATTAAATTGATATGGTTAGGCTTTTGGATTTCTATTAATTTTGAATAAAACTGACGTTTTTTACTGCGCGTATTGGCAAACTCAATGGCTGTACGCCTTTGCTTTGCTCCCAACGCCATTTTCAGCGCATGCGCAGTCGGAACCGTGATGTAGTCTATTTCTGGGCCACTTACACAGCTAAATCAATAACATTGAATTAGGTGGAACGTTCAGAGATAACTCCTGCATAATGCGTTATTTATTTTCGGTTATTTCCTTATTTATTTATTCCTCTTTGGCTTTGCTCCAAACTTTGTCATATATGCAAATCCTCTGTGGTCTCTCACTAGACAGCCAGCTAAAGCTAGGATTCCTTACACGCGGTATGCGGCATGCGAATGCAAATGCGAATGCGGCAACAAATCGAAAAGCATCTAAGTCAATGGGGGTGATTCCTTACACGCGGTATGCGGCATGCGGCATGCGGCATGCGAATACTGAATCGGTCCATGTAGCGATCGGTGCGGCATGCGAATGCGAATGCTGCTGCGTTTGCCATAGAGAACAGTGGTGAGGAAACCTGACACTGTGTGTGGGTGTGGGTGTGGGTGTGGGTGAAACGACCCATCCCGTAATCACGCCGCACGCCGCATGCCGCATGCCGCATGCCGCATACCGTGTGTAAGGAATCCTAGCTTTAGACCCCATCAACACGCCCAGAATCATCTAGCAGTGGCAGAGTGCATTTGTGGCGGCCACGATATATCAACTTTGACTCCCAGTACTGGTTAACACACTCCGTCATCCCCGGCCCCTGGAGGAGTGCACCGAGTGACCTCCCAGCACCCCCAGTCCCCTCCCACATCCTCCCGCAACACCGCCTACCCTTACCCACCCACACCCACCCACACACACACACCCCTATAGCACGGCTCTGTTGTGGGAGGATTCTGAAAGAGAACAAGTTGGGCATGGCTTAGTGCAGTGTGGCACGTATACGGGTCGCTGTTATTATAATAGTAAACAAGGAGCTTCAAGACCAGTCGTGACTAATAAGCCTGCGTGTACAATGCGCATAGATCCGGCTTAATATATATATTATATATATATATATATTATATATATATATATATATATATGCATATAGAGCAACAGCTTGTGCTGGCTGGCTTACATACCGCGGTGTATATGAGCGGTTATATTAAAGTTGCATAGTTCGATGGTTTTGAATTTCTGGGTTTTTTGTCTGAGATAAATATATTATATCGATCACTAGTATCTACTTTACAGTATTTTTTTTTTTTTTTTGGTAAAGTATTTATTCATCTGAATATGACATTTGTCAGCGCCAGAGCACTGGTCTTCCGGCCATCTTACTATTGGAATTGACATACTAAATAATCTAAGTTTGATCAGTGCTGTATTAGCCACAGCACCGATCGTGTAGAATTAAGGGAGTGGCAACAGTTCAAAGTTACTTTTATTTTAAATGGTAAACCTTTGAGATATTTTGAGTGCAAATATGGAAAATTAGTTTTGTCAAGCTTGCCAAAACTCTGACACCATAGACTTCTGCAGTAAGAAGTTCTATTAAATTGACTCAGTATTGCCTCCTACGCAGAAACCAATGCTTGATAAGTGCATCAGTATCTAAGTTAGCTATATAAAATCAAATCTAGATAATTGGTTTGGTTTTGAAAATTTGATATTTCATCGGACTATACAGCTTTAATTATTATAACAGGGATGATGGTTGTTTGGTTTGTTGGTTGTTGGAGTTTATATCCTGGCAACAGCTAAGGTCATACCAGGACAGTGACAGTGCACACTCAAGCCGACTTAATCCTGCTGCCCCACTGCACAACCAGGTCACCAGCACCATCCTTGACCCGATATCACACTCAGTCGCATTATCCTGACACTCAGCTAACCTTATCCTATTAATGCTGAGCGCCAAGCGAGGAAGTGACAAGTATCAATTTTGTAAATCACATGATTTGACTTGACCGGGAATTGAACTCCCTGATGTCCCGCACGGGAGGCATGGGCTCTGCCGATTCGGCCACCGAGCCCAGTAAACGAGGATGCAAACAGACCGTTGAGTGATGAGAGATGAGCAGTGCGTTTGTACCGCAACATGGACCAGTAGGAGCTCTCCTGAGCCGGAGGCGATTTGAGATGTTTCACGCTAGAGGAACATGGGCAGGGTAAACTTGGAGGGGTGACTAACCGACTTCAATGGCACTCTGGTATTTCAAAGTTGTACATATATTTCAGGCGAGGGCCATCTATGCAATATATATATATAGCAATGTAATATATATATATATATATATATATATATATATATTGTTATTTCTATAACTAAAGGTATGCCATATAATATATATATATATATATATATATATATATATATATATGAAGAGTTCAGGCACAATCGCTGTAAACGCCGCTCTAAGAATTTACTTAAACATTAAGGTTAATTTTTGTACATTCCTATTTTGTATTCATTGATTCCTAACCATTTCTTGATAACCAATATGGAATTAGTGAGAATTAGCATTTACGGGGATTTGTGCCTGAATTCTTCATACATTGTTATATATATAACATAGATTTAGGATATATATATACATATATATATATATATATATATATATATATATATATATATATATACCACTAGGCAATAAGATTAGACAAAGCCGAGTTGGGCTGAATTCTTTATTAGTTCTCTGGCTGGGACTAATATGGTCTACCAAAAAGAAAAATGCGAGCGAAGTGACAGTGGTTTGAGTTATTTCCACACCAAACATTTGGTGCCCCAATCGCGCGCAGATAACGGGGTGGGTGTGCGAATCCCGAATACACGCAAATAATCGTACAATGAATATGACATCAATATTGGAATTGCTCCGTTCCTTTATAGTATTATAATACATTATAATACACATCTTCATACAGCTGTATATATTTGTATATAGCTGGATATATCAAGAGGTATGCTATTACATACAGCATGGGTTTAAAATGTATATATATCATTGCATTAGCGATGTACACGGGGTGGTGGCCTAATCGGTAGAGCGCAGGCATTGCATGCGGAAGGTCGGGAATTCGGTTCACGATCGAGTCAAACTTATGACTTTAAAATTGATACTTGTTGCTTGTTAGCCTGGCACTCGGTATTAATAGGATAGGGCAAGGACTGGTCTGCTGAGTGTCAGGATAATGTGACTGAGTGCGATATTGGGCCATGGCACTGGCGATCTGATTTCCCAGTGGGGCAGCAGTATAAAGTCACCATATGTGTGCACTGTCACAAGTCGGTACCCATCCTCATATGACCTTAGATAGTGTTAGGACGGAAAACAACAACAAATAAACGGCAATAGCGATGTGGTGATATGATTTTACTGTGTTCCTTACATGAATATTCTATATACTTTAATGAAAGATCACACATAGACCTCCGTCCGAAATCACAGCCCGATACCCTTCCTTTTATATTTACATAATTCATTATACATCATATAAATCGAAAGGTGACCTATAGATGTGGATGCATATATGCATATAAACAGACAGACTGATATGTGTGTGTGGGGGGGGGGGGTGAGACAGTGGGGGTTGTGGGTCGTTACCGGTTTCCTTTGCTTGCTTTCAGCAGAGAGCGTGTATACAGATGAGAGAGACAACTCCCGCGAAAATCGGTAACACAGGCTACAGTGGCGTTCCTGGCGGTTAGTGTTGAACAAGCTTTGAGTTTACCATACGTGTAGTGCAAAACATTTGTTTTTATTCAAAATTAATAGAAATGCAGAAGCCTAACCTTATCGATTTAATATAATCCTTTTGGTAAGCATGTTTTCTATATGTGTACTAAGCGGCTTGTTTCTATTTGGTGTAGTTTTAGAGATATTTCACTTTTTCTTTAGGAAGATTGCACACGACCATTGACAATGCCTTGAGTTTGCCGTACGCGTAGTGAAAAACGTCAGTTTTATTCCAAATTAATAGAAATCCAGAACCCTAACCATATCAATTTAATATAATCTTGTTGGTAAACATGTTTCCTATGTGTATTCCAATCAGTTTGTTTCTAGGTGTTGTAGTTTTAGAGATATTTAACGTTTTCTGTAGGAAGATTGCACACGACCATTGACAATGCCCTGAGTTTGACAGCTGTGTCATATACTGTTCAACAACCACCACTTGGAGCGCCACAGTCGGCATCTGTTACATGGTGTAGTATGGGAGTTGTCCCTCTCATCTGTATACACGCTCTCTGCTTTCAGCTTCAGATTGATCAGTGGAATAGACTGCTTATTGGAGTTATACGCCCTGTCAACATCTAAGGCCATATCAGGAAGGTCGGTCCAATAGAAGGCAACTGTATTAGGTTACCCTTCGCTGTCTAACTACTTCATCTCCTCAGTGCATACACCGGGCGCGGTGGCCGAATCGGTAGAGCCCAGGCCTCATGTGCGGAAGATCAGGAGTTTGCGAGTTTGGTTCCCGGTCGAGTCAAACCAATGACTTCAAAATTGATACTTGTCACATCCTAGCCTGGTGCTTGGCATTATTAGGATAGGGCAAGGGCTGGTTAGCTCAGTGTCAGGATAATGTTACTGAGTGGGATATCGGGTCATGGTGCCGGCAGCTTGATTTCCCAGTGGGGCAGCACTATAAAATTGCCATGAGTGCGTACTGTTACAAGTCGGTACCCATCCTGATATGACCTTAGACATTGCTAGGACATAAAAGAACAAACAAACAAAAAGTCAGTGCATACAAAAATACCGGTGAATGAGCCATGCTCCCATGTTGCCAATCCCTGCCAACATGTAGGATGACTGCTTATTATTCTAACACAAAAGAACTAAAGTAAAGCTACTAGAAAACAGAAGGATAATCCACCTAAAAACATTAGCATATGGATATAGCCAAGACATTATGCATCTAACCCAACCACTAAGGGACACCAGAGCAAGCAAGGCACCACTACTGAGGCAGACCAGAAGCCAGATCAAAGCCCATGAAAGGAGCACACTGGAAATGGCCGCCAAGGCATGGAATGCGCAAACGGTGAAAGAAAGACAAATCCCTGACCTAAAAACGTACAAAAAATATCTGTGCAAAATAAAAACTGGGAACCCCAACTGAACTGCACCACAAGGGGGCAGGTGATATGTCACGGCCCACCAACTGGAGAGCCCAGGGCGGGATACCCGGAAATAAAAAAGCCAGATAACATATCCAACAACAATATAAATCAAATCAAATCCAAACAAACATAACTCAACCACCTATTACATACAAGCCTATGGACATGTAAATAAAATAAAATAGGCTAGTATAGAATTAAGTAGAAAAAAAAGCGTAAAACTCTTCCCAAGAAAACCCCTAAACACTAACATAGAACCTTAAGAAAACAACTAACATAGTAATAAGAATAAACATACCAACAGACTATCTAGCTGCTACTGAAATGCAGACAATCAAATACCTTATCAGCAGCTACTTTTTCATAAGACAACAATAACACTACAGCTGGCCAGCATTGAAAACAAGCCTGGGTACCCAGGCTTACATGCTATGGACAGAATAAATATAGCCTCAATAAAAGAAAACAACAACAAAAAAACTTCTCCTTTCTAGTCGCCTCATGACTGACCCATTGAGGCATATATGGGGCATTCATCACCATGAGTTGGTTGGTTTGTTGTTGGAGTTTTAGCAGCAAGATGAGCTTAGCTGTTGCTATGACGTAAAACAACAAACAAAACATATACGGTTGTATCAGCAAAGGTACCGAATTGTGATAGTGCACACTCATGGTGACTTTATAGTGCTACCCCACTGGTAGACCACACCGTCAGCACCATCACAGTATCCGACACATTATCCTGACACTAAGCCAACCAGTCCTTGCACTATCCTAATAATGGCGAGCGCCTGGATAGGAAGTGAAAAATATTAATTTTCTAAGTCATTAGTTTGACTCGACCAGGGTCATTTAGTTTGACTCAAGCACGGGCTATTAAAACAGGAGAGGGGCGCTCAACTCATCCCGTCTGGTGATCACCATGACTCGCTATGTCAAATACTGCTTAAGGCCCTGTCACACTACGACGAATGGTGCCGGCCTGTGCGTAACACGTCGGCATTCGCCAAACTTGTAATGCTCCGGGCGGTCCCAGCAACGTATGAAGCGTACATGGAGCATATAGCTGGTGTAAGGCTATCGTATGCATGGTGTATAGCGACATATACAAAACATATGGTGACGTATACTCAGCGTGCTGAGATGTGTTGTGATGGTTGGAGGTGAAAGATCCAGTGTATGAGTAACGTATGCCGATGTATCCCTAACGAGCTCCTAACATATGCCGACGTAATGTACAAGTATGAGGAATGTTAGAGCCACATATCGAAACATGTTGAAAATATTGAACATGCACAAAAATAGTTTCGGAGCCTCGATGCACGCCAACATGATGCGCGGCAAGGAAGGACGAGGAGGCGGTAGTGGAAAAAGAGGGCATTTTATTGAGTGAATGCCCGAAGCGTTTCATGAACATACAGTGTAATAAATCAACAGTACAGGTAAAGGTAAAATATAAATGTATGATGCATGCTCATGATGAGAGCGTCAAATGTCAGTGTAAAATCAGGTAATGTCAGTAGTTGGGAGGTGGGCCCGAGGAGCCCTCAACCAGGAGAAGAGTAGAGGGCTCGAGGGGCGCTCGAGGGTGAGAAGGGTCATCAGGGATGGTTGACCTAAATAGGACCTGACCTCAGAGGACCTAGCCTGGACTACGCCATAAATCGGAGAAGCTCGACCTTCCGGGCGGCATGGCAAGCCATGGGCGCGCCGCCTCGGGCGGATTATGGGTTAGGAGGGGAAGGCCGGAACCCCCCCCGGACACCTCGGGCGTGAAGGGCGCCTCGCATGAGGGCAGTGAGTGTGCGCGGGTCGAAGGGGCGACCGGCGGGCATGATGAACGCCGGGGCGTCGGGAGGCGCGGGGGACTGCCAGGTGGCCGCGTTCCAGGCGGCCAGAGGGCAGAGGCCCGGCCTCGGGCAGGCAGGGATGAAGAGGGCGACGGCGCCCGAGGGCCCGGATATGGTCTTTGAAGTCCTGACCGTGACCCGGAGGCCGCCGGGGCAGGGGCGACGTCGCCGCGGGTGATGGTGTGGGGGCCCCCCCAGCCCTCGGGACTCGGCGACAGCAGGTTGGATTGTCGCAGCATGCCGAAGTACCCGAGGAGAAGGGCGGCCCGAGGGGTGAGTGAGCCCGGTCCCGCGAGGGCGAGGTGGGAGATGACGAGGGCGAGCAGAGGAGGCGTCAGAGGGGGCGCCTGGCGAGGCGCGTGGGTCGAGGCGCGCTCGGCACCTCGGCAGACGTCCTTGGCGAGGGCAGAGTCGAAGGCGGTGGTTGACCCTCCGGCCGCCCCGGTCCAGGTGCGCGCCCCGGACAGGGCGTTCTTGATGGAGGCCGGGGCGAGGCCTCGGGCGTACAGGCAGGCAGTGTAGCCGGCGATCTGGAAGTCGGTGGGGGCGAGGGGGGCGAGCCCTCGGGCCACACAGTAGGTAACGTAGTCGCGGGCCTGGCGCCGGCGGTTCCTCCATGTCGAGGGGGCCAGGGAGGCGAGGCGCAGGCGGGCGATGTCCTCCACCTCGGCTGGGGGAAAACCTGCATCAGAGGCCGGGGTTAAAGGGGAAAGCGTCATGGGAAGGGGATATGCTGCGGAGCCCGAGGCGGGCAACGCCGGCGCGGGCCACCTCGGCCCAGGGTCGGCGAGGACGAGCTCGGCCCCGGGCTTGTGGAGAATGGTGAGGGTGAAACATCGGGTCGCCGCTAGGAGCCAGAGCTCCCGAGCGCAGGTCCCGAGGGTAGCGTCGCGGGCGCGGCCCTAGGTGAGGGAGGCGGCGGGGGCCATGTTATCAGTGTTGATCACGATGGTGGCCCCCGCCACGTCCTCAGGGATGAGGGCGCGCAGTGCAACGACGAGGTTGACGGCCTCCAACTCGTGGATGTCGGGGAACCGCGTTCGGAAGTCGAGGGTGTACCCTCGGGCGTAACAGTGGGTGGCGGAGTAGGCGCCTCCGCCCGTGAGGCAGGAGTCGCACTCTATGACGTGGACGCGCCCTGCCGGGGCGCGGAGGAGGTGGAGGCCGTTGGAGGCCCGGCCGTAGAGGGCAAACCACCTCAGGTCCCGGAGGGCGTCGTCGTCGAGGGTGAGCGAGGCGCAGCTGAAGCAGCGGCGGAGCGCCCCGAGGAGGCGACTCATGAACCTCCGGGCGGGGAGCACACAACTGCCCACGTGGTTCAAGCGCCCGAGGAGGCTCTGGAGCTCGCGTCGAGTTATGGCGGGGCAGGTGAGGCGGGCCTCACATGAGAGGACGAGGTCGTCGACTTTGTCGGGGGCGATGCGAACCGTCATCGCCTCGCTGTCGAGGTCGAAGCCTAGCCAGGTGAGGCGGACAGCGGGGGGGGTGGCACTTCCCGGGCGCCACGTCGAGCCCGAGGGTGGCAGCGAGGGCGAGGAAGGCGTCGAATGCCTGGCAGGCCCTGAGGTAGGAGGCCTCGCACCCGACAAAGTCGTCGACGTAGACAAGGGTGTGAAAGCCGTCACGCCTCATGATCCAGGCGACGGCCGCCGTCACACGCACACAGGCCGCGCCCGAGGAGCGGCAGCCAAAGGGGAGGGCGAGGTCAATGTAAACCTTTTGGTTGAGGGTGATCCCGTATAGGGGGCAGGGCAGGGGGTCGGCGCGGAGTTGCCGGTATGCGCGGGAGATATCGGCGGACCAGAGGTATGCGCCGGGGCCCTCTCCCGTGAGGCGGCGCCCGAGGTCAGCGACTGAGGGGAGGGTATATGAAGAGTAGGGGGTTCTGTCCCGGAGTATTCCGCTGTAGGCGATGGTGTGCCGGGCATAAGAACGCTAGCAGGAGCCCAGGGGGGAAAAGGAGGAAGGTTCGAGCGATGACGCCGCCGACTTGCTTCCCCGAGGAGGGGAAGTTGGGGGGGGTCATCATGGGGGAGACCTGGGTCCAGGGAGTGAAGGGAGGGATGGTGAAGGGGCCCGCGAGGGCGCCGAGGGCGAGCTCGGTTTTGATGAAGGCCTCTATGTGGGGGGGCGTGCTCAGGGGCCTCGCGGTGGTTGGTGAAGGTAGGGCGGGGGGGGGTAGAGGCGGAGAAGTTGGCGGGGAAGCCGTACTCGAGTAGGTCGAGGAGGGCGGGGTCGGAGTAGTCGCGGAGGCGGTCTCGCCAGGCGCGGATATGGAGGCCAGAGGGTAGGGGGATGCGGGCGGCCAACAAATTAGGGAGGCCCGCTTCCCTGAGCGCGGTGTATGCGCAGGTGAAGGTGGGGTAGCGGGCACAGGCTTCTTTAGAGGTATGGGGCCAGATAGCGAGGAGGGTGGGGCGGTATTGGTGGGGGGAGGGGCCGCAGGAGGGGGCGGCGGGGAGGGTGTCTTGGATATGGGGTTGAACGACGTCAGAGATGTGCTCGCTGAGGTCGTGGTGGGGGGGTGGGGGGGGAGGGTGGGGAGGGGGGAGGAGGAGCGGTAGGAGAGGTTAAGGGGGGCGGCGAAGGAGGTGGGGGAGGGGGGTGGGGAGGTGGGTGGGGTGGGGGGGGTCGGGTGTCAGGGGAAGCCGGGGAGAGGCGAGGGAGAGGGCGGGGCTGTTGTTGGCGGGGGAGGTGTGTTGGGGGGGCGAGGAGGGGGGGAGAGGGATGGGGGCGACGGAGGCTGGCGGCGTCGAGGCTGGAGGGTAGAGATGAAGAGAGACGCGCGCGCCTGGTAGGAGAGGTCTAGGCGAGGGGAAGGTCCGGGTGGCACGGGCGGAGAAGAAAGAGGAGTTGGCGGTTGGATTTGTATTGGAATGGAGAACATAACTGGATTCAAATCAAGGGCCCGCGGGCTTGTCGGGTGGCGGGCAGGAGGGGGGGCATTGGAAGCCTGGCAGGTGAGAGTATAGCGGTTGGGGTGCTCTGGCTGGTCAGCGGCGGCAGGCGTAAGCCGGGCGAGTAGAGCGGCGAGGATGTCTAGGGGGCGGCGAGAGATGTGAGCGGGCGGCGAGATGTGAAGGGCGGGAAATCAGTAGAGAGAGGCGCGGTGAGATGTGAGGGATGGGTCGACGTTGTGAGGTGTGCGTCATGGTCGGCGTGGGGGGTGAGGTGGGCGCCGGCTGGTCCCTCCTAGGGGGGGGCTGTCGAGGGGGCGGGTGACTAAAAATCCTGCCGAGGTGGCTAGGCCCCGCCGCTCCCCGCCCGTTTTCATTTTTGCTGTTGCACACGTCCTCGGAGTGACATGGTGAGGAACGGTTCTAATTTTTTCTAAAGATGGCATCGTATGCGCAAGCAATGTCGAAATCCCATCGAACGCCCCCCTCCCCCATGTGTCCTACTCCGCCTGCCCGTGGTCCGCATGAGGCGGGGTCGCGGTTCCAGGAGGGGCATGGGGCGCCGTGGGATTCCCGGAGGTAGGGAATCCTGGTGTCGGTCTGGGGGCGGGGGAGGAGGGGTCTGGGGGCGGGGCGGGGCGGGTCGGAGGAGCGGGCCGGGGTGGGGAGGGCAGCTGTGGGTGTGGTGAGGGCCTCCATCCTGGGCGGCAGGGTCATGCCAGCCGTGTGGGAGCCTACCGTCCGCGATCCATGTGAATACCGTCTCCGAATAACGGCATCGGTAGCCCAGGGGTGGACGAGATTGTCTCGGTGAATGGTGAGGGCGTGGTGGCTGAGTCCGGGAAGGGAGTGGGCGGGGAAGGCGGGGTGGGCCTCGAGCATGCGGAGGGCGAGGGTATACTCGTCCTTGGTGGCCTCCCCTCGCTTCACCGCCTTTCTCTCCGCCCCCCGCTCTATGAGGTCACAGGGGAAGATGTAATGGGGGGAAATACCTTTCCGTCGACCGGCGTTGTGTGTGTCGGCTGAGTCGAGTATTTCCCGTACAGCGTCTGCAGCGGAGGTGGCCGAGTGGGCGTGGGCGTCGCGGTAGTGGAGAGGGGGCGGGGCCTCCGAGGTCTGAGAGGCGGATGCCCCCCCCCCCTGGTGAAGCGGATGTAGTCGGGATGAATGGCCCCCGGGGCCGCCGGCAGGGGCGGCGGGGGCGGGTGGGCCCCCCCCACGGTGTGGCGGGGCGTGCGGGGGGCGTCGATGTGCTGAGGTGGCGCCGGCGGGGGCGCGGCGGCCGCGGTGGGGGCGTGGAGGGGCGCGGCTCCGCGCTGGTCCCGGGCGTCGATTATGTCGAGCCTCGCCGTCATGCGTTCCATGGCCGCGACTGTGTCGAGTAGGGTCGCCTGCATGGTGCGTCCCCATTCCGATGGGGGGTCGCCGGGGGCGGTCCTCGGGAGAGGGGCGGCCTGAGGGGGCGAGGAGGGCGCGGATGAGTGTGTCGATCCGGTCGATCCCGCCTCGGAGATGCGCTGTGCCTCCCTGCGGGCGGCGCGCCTCCCCCGGCCTCGTCCGTTAGGCATGGTGACCGTGTAGAGAGAGGAGGCCAAAGAAAAAGAGGTGTGAGGAGCGGAGTGTGTGGAGGCAGGAGGGCGAGTGGCCGGAGGAGAGGCTGGAGGTGGTTATAAGGGAGCGGGAGAAAGGGGGTGGGGCGGGGGGACGGGGGGGGGGTGGGGGAGGGAGGGGGGGGGGGGGGAGGGGGGGGGGGGGGGGGGGGGGGGGAGGGGGGGGGGGGGGGGGGGTGGATTATGTTAAGAGAGAGAAGGGGGGGGGAGAGAGAGAGGGGGGGGGGGTGCGTCCTCCCTTACCTCGCATCAAACGCAATGCGAGCATTACGACCAAGACAGGTAGGGTAAACATGAAAATGAAAACCGATATTTAAGCTGTCTAGTCCGATGAAAGCATCACATTTTCGAAATGTGGACACTTACCTAAAGTTGGCCTTAATAACCAACTTAAATATTTGTAAACTCATTAAATATTTGTTTATGCATGAAGGGGACTGAATATAGTTAATGAAATACGTCACTGCTGAAGGCTATTTTTCCTTATTTAATAATAATCTTTTCACCTCTACCTTGTGTTCCTCCCCTTTATGCAAGTCATCAGTGAGCGTAGCATTATTAGGATAGATCCTGGAGCAAGGCAATGAGGAAGGCCGCTTGTCCGCTATGAATATTCCCCGTGTGCAATCACCGAATGTACAAAAGAAGCAATGCCTATTCTGAATGATATGCTCTTCAATATCTAAATGGTTGGTTGTTTTGTTTGTTTGTTGTTATTGTTTAAAGTTCTAGCAACCGCTAAGGTCATATCAGGACGGGTACCGACTTGTGACAGTGCACACTCATCGCGACTTTATAATGCTGCCCACTGGGAGACCAGGCTGCTAGCACCATGACCTGATATGCTACTCTGTCACATTATCCTGGCACTGAGCCAACCAGTATTTGCCTTATGACATTAATGCTGAGCACCTGGCTAGGAAGCTACACTTTAAAAGTCATTATGTTTGACTCGACCAGGGTTCGAGCCCACGAACCCATGGGTTCGGATTCCCCGATCTCCCAAAACAGACGACGGACGCTCAACTCATTCGGGCATCCTATCTGGTTATCTCTCAATGGAAAGGTGGCTGAACAGAGGGGAAAATTGAATATTTAAACGCTAGCTTAGATGTATATTTTGCAGTATGGTGTTCCGCTTCATAGATTCAGCGCAGGTAAAATTGGCCTGCTTGCGGAAATGACGTCACAAATCCGTAAACTCCACACACGAACCAACACTTGGCGGCAGGAGCAATGTAACACAACGGAACAAAGAATATGGATGGATATCAATAATAAATGCTTGCCAAAACTAATTTGACATATTTGTTTTCCGTTATAATTATCTCAGGAAAATGACAGAAACTCAAATCCATTGGACTATGCAACCGTAAAAGATTATTTGCAGCTAGCACTGGCTTTCCGATCTGGGGCCATATGCACCAAGTTGTGCTAGGCTTGACCGGAGCTAGGCGCTAGCTCCAGTCAGCAGCACCGGGTACCGGGGGTTCCGCGAAAGATGTAAAGTGGTATACACCAATTTCTTAGCCGGAGAGGGTAGCTGACCGTGAGTTTATTTATAGATTTGGGAATTCCCTCGAGTCGACAATATGAATAATGCCCCAATGCGGCGTCGGCGTTAATATCGGTTCAAATTTAGGGTTAAATTGATAAGATTTCACTTATTGCGTATGTAATTCTGTCAAATATGATCGCATTGAATAGATTTGGGTATAATATATTGTCGCCGATTCGGCGGCGACGGTGGCGGCCATGTTTATTTGACGTTGGACAGTATGGATATCGACGTCGCTGCAGCGGTGGCGATTTGTTTACTTTACATCCGTCGATTCGACAATATGAATAATGGCGCCAATGCGGCGGGAGCCTTAATAACGGTTCGATTTTAGGGTTAATTTGATTAAATTTCACTTATTGAGTATCTAAATGTGTTAAATATGATCGCATTGAATAGATTTACACCCATACACGCACACTAACCGCCCTGGCTAGCAGTTAAACCTGATTTGAAAGTGGGGTAGCTTAGCCTAGGCTACGGTCGGCGGCTAGCGCTGGCACAAATTGATGCATACAGATTTTCCACATTTATCCGTGTGGAGAGAGCCAAACCGCGGTTAAGGCCCTAACTCCGATTGGTGCATACGGCCCCAGAACGGTAACTGGAGGCTGCATGTCCTATATAAAGTATGTAGTGTAACTGTAATTCCCCATATATTACCGCATTGCCTCTAATCACATGGTGGCCGAATCGGTAGAGCGCATGCCTCGCGTGCGGGAGGTCTGGAGTTCAATTCCCGATCGAGTCAAACCTATGACTTATAAAATTGATACTAGCTTGGCACTCATCATTACTAGGAATAGGACAAGGACTGGTTGACTCAGTGTCAGGATAATGTGACATAGATGGATATCGAGTCATTGGTGCTGGCACCCTGATTTCCCAGTGGGCCAGCACTATAAAGTTACCATGAGTGTGTACTGTCACAAGTCGGTACCCATCTTGATATGACCTTAGATGTTGCCAGGATGTAAAACTGCAACACCCAATCAGTCATAACCACTCCCATAACAACAGGATATTCTATATGAAGTTGGCGTATCAGAGTGACATGGACATTCAAAGTAGGCGTTTATTATTGTGTGTATTTTTTGCCATTCATAAATGTGCCTTGACACATATTTATTTCTTAGGCAAAATAATATCGGACATGACAAATCGAAATGATCTGCCTCTGTCTGTGAGATTGGGGTGTTATTGTGATCTGAAACTATCTCATCTGCATAGATTACTTTGGACATGTAGAGTGGTATATATGTGTTTTATAACGAAGAAACATTTGTTAATTTCGAGACAGGCGCTGTTTATTGGCTTTCTTCAACTTCACACAGGGAGAGGGAGAGGGGAAGGGGGGAAAGGATGGGCAGAGTTGGGGAGGGGCAGGGGATGAGAAGGGGGATGAGGAGGAGGTGGGCATGGGGCGGGGGAAGAGGGAGGGCGGGGGAGAGGCGGAGATGGAGGGGGAGAGGAAGGGGGAGGGGAAGGGGGGAAGGAGGGGGGAGAAGGAGGGGGTGTAGGAGGGGGAGAAGGAGGAGGAGGAGAAGGAGGGGGAGAAGGAGGGGGAGAAGCAAGGGAAGGGGAGAGGGACAGGGAGAGGGAGAGGGAGAGGGGGAGGGGGAGGGGAGGGGGGAGAGGGAGAGGGCGAGGGAGATTGAGAGGGAGAGGGAGAGGGGGAGGGGGAAAGGGAGAGGGAGAGGGAGACGGAGAGGGGGAGGGTGAGGGGGAGGAGGAGGAGGAGGGGGATAGTGCTGCCCCGCTGAGAAATCACTGTGCAAGAAGTCAGTAAATGGAACGGGAAAACGGGAAAACAGCAACATGGCAGGTATTTTGTTATTGCCCTTGTTACTAGGGATGGCGTTGAAATGGAGCGTCTGATTTATTTCCATTGTTCCCCAACCCGGAAGACACCTCCATCACGTGATCTCTCTATTTCCTACACCTCATTGTCTAAATATAGAACAATCCTTCTGCAAAGTCTACTCCTCCATTAACATACCAGACGGGATGGCCAAAAGAGTTGGGCATCCGTCTCCCGTTTTGATAGATCGAGGCCATTCGAACCCACGGGTTCGAACCCTGGTCGAGTCAAACCAATGACTTAAGAATTGGTATTTGCCAGTTCCTAGCAAGGCGCTCGGCATTATTAGGATAGGGCAAGGACTGGTTGGTTCAGTGTCGGGATAATTTGACTGAGTTGGATATCAGTCCATGGTGTTGGCGGCCTGGTCTCCCAGTGGGGCAGCACTATAAAGTCGCCATGAGTGTGCACTGTCAAAAGTCGGCACCCATCATGATATTAGGTTAGATTTTGCCAGGGCATAAAACCCGGACAACCAACCAATCCATTAAGAATATTTCTACTTCATTTTGTGATTGAGGAGGACAAATATATATAGATATATATGGTAATATAACATAATAAGACTTCTCAACTGATGATCTTATGCATTTGGATATAAGTATGGCAATTTTCCCTTAATTTTATTTTAGCTGATCGTAATTTTCTTGAACCTAAACTTTCCCTACCCCCATTTTTGGGTAAATTTTCTTTATTTTTCATAACAAATATAATAATACCCAGAGAATAGCATAATGGAAATTATTACTAATACAACAAAACATATTTCTCCCCAAATGACACAAAACGTCTCCAAGATGGCTAAGAAAAAAATATCATAGGTCTGAATTAAACAATTTTAAATTCCCAGAGGGGGAATTTGAAAATAGGGGGAGGAATCTGAAAACTGTTTTTAATTTCCCTCCCGGGAATCTGAAAACGTTTTCAATTTCACCGGAGGGAAATTAAAAACATTTTCAGATTCCCAGGGGGAACTTGAAAAGGGTGGAAATTGAAATCGTTACACCGGGACTGCCAAACATTGGTGGAAAGCATCGCTGGATTGTTAGCACCATGCACCCTTAGCTCTTTGATCCTCGCCTCAGCGCACAACTGGACCAGCTTGGACCAGCTCGGCTGGCAATCTCTCACTTCCTGCTCTCATCATCACTTCCCTAATTGGGCGAAATGGCTGGACAGCCGGCTACTAATCCCACTGCATTCAGTCTGCCGACCCAATCAGTGAGGGGTGTCACTGTAATGGGCCTGCCACCCACTCTGCCGTCACCACCAGTTAGTTACGTAGCACATTGTCTAAAAATATACGCAATCACCACAGTGCCTAATCGCGATGGCCTAATCGGCAGATCGAGGAACTCGCGTGCGGAAGGTGGGGAGTTCGGTTCCCGGTCGAGCCAAACCAATGATTTTAAAATTGATACTTGTCGCTTCATAGCCTGGGGCTCGGCATTAACAGGATAGGGCAAGGACTCGTTAGCTAAGTGTCAGGATACTGTGATTGAGGCTGATATCGGGTCATGGTGCCGGCGACCTGATTTCCCAGAGGGGCAGCACTATAAAGTCGCCATAAGTCCGGACTGTCACAAGCCGGTACCCGTCCTGATATGACCTTAATGTTGCTAGGACGTAAAATAACAACCAACCAACCACAGTGCACATCTCTGGACATCTGTGCTAGAGTTGTGTACACACATCCAATGTGTATACATTTGACTTAAACCTGGCTCAAGCCAAATTAGATGGAGTATGGTGTTGCGTCATAGAATGATTTGATGTTACGTCGTGACGTTGAATCGATCTATCACATATTCTGAGCCAATCAGATTCTTTCCTTACCCTGGTAATGTTGAGGCATGAAACTCCCCGTGAATGTATTGGGTGTCAGTCCCCGCTGACACTCAAACACATTTTACTAAGTTGCATTGATTTGTTGGCCCTGCGCCAACAGTTCTACATTGCAAACAGTATGGATGACCTTTTTACTAAGGTAAAACAGGAAAGCATTTTAGGCTTTTTGAGGGCAGCTGGACTATACCACCTCATATAGTTTACTAAATAGATTCGATCAATTATTAATATAAACAAACATTTGTCGCCGTGAATATGGCCTATGCTGCTGACACGGCGTAAAGCAACCACAAATCAATCAATCATGAGGCATGATAATTATTAGAATATACTTTTATGAGTTTTAGAATTGCGTTAATTGGGATCGAACCTATGACCCGTTGCACAAGAAGATGGAGTTCTATCTACTTAGCGCTACTTGTGGTTGGTTGGTTGTTGCAGTCTTACGTCCTGGCAACATCTGAGGTCATATCAAGAGGGCTATCAAGACGGGTGTGACAGTGCACACTCATGGCAACTGTATAGTGCTGCCCTACTGGGAGACCAGGTCACCAACAACATGACTTGATATCCCACTCCATCACATTATCCTGACAATGAACCAACCAGTCATTGTCCTATCCTAATAATGCTGAGGACCTATGTCATAGTCTCCAAACACCCTAGGTACCATCTCGAGAATTCCATATTAACCCTTAAATCACCTGACGTATACATGTACAAAGTCTGTGAGGTTCAGACAATATCCAAAATACCATTGATACCACACACGTCCTGTAACCAGGACTGTTAGATTTGTTCGCTTGATTGTTGTTTTACGTCCTATCAACACCTAAGGTCAGGACGGGTACCAGCTTGTGACAGTGCCGCACTGGGAGACCAGGTTGCCAGCACCATGACGTGATATCCCACTCAGTCAGATATCATGACACAGAGTAAACCAGTCCTTGCCCTATCATAATAATGCCGAGCGGCAGGCTCGGTGGTGACAAGTATAAATTGGTAAGTGATTGGTTTGACTCAACTAGGGTTCAAAACCACAAACCCATGGGTTCGGATCCCCCGATCTCCCAAAATGGGACACGGACGCTTAACTCATTCCACCATCCCATCTGGTCAGGGCTGTTAGAAAGCAGCCAGGAATTAGTATATATGTGTAATGGTCTGCACTGACCTCTCGGACAAGGAACCACATTGACAGGTAGGCGTGGGTAGTTTGGTGACATCAGGGAGCCTAGGTGGTGTAATGGTTAGCACACTTGCCCGGAATGCAAAGAGATGTGGGTTCGAGTCCTGATCTAGACGCAATATTTCGCTTTTTCATCAACCCCACGACACTGGTTGCCGTGACCATGAACCTAAACAAGTTATGTGCTATATAGTTTTTTAACCTACCGCTGTGTATGTAAGTGTGATGCATTGCCTGTGTGTATGTAATTGTAAGCATTGCAAGACTTACAATTCCAGGAAGACAAGTGCAATATTCTGCACTGACCTCTCATGCAAGGAACCAGATGGACAGGTAGGTCTGCGTGGTGTGGTGATATCAGGCTGTGTAATGGTTAGCACACTGGCCCGGAATGCAAAGAGATGTGGGTTGGAGTTCCCCTCTAGGCGCAATATTTCCCATTTTCATCACCCCACGAAATATGCAATAGCTGTACGTGCTTCTCCTCCGCTACGCAGTGAGTTAGCCATTCATCAGGTGTTCCATTCAATCCAGCACTCCCTTCTTTTGAGGCCGACTTTTTTTATCAATGAGGTAGTTAGTTATTACCCCTACACAGATACCCCCACACCGACACACCGACACACCGGCACCCGGAACACAGGCGCCCGCGGGCCCGCGCGCCCGCGCGCCCACGCGCCCACGCGCCCACGCGCCCACGCGCCCACGCGCCCACGCGCCCACGCGCCCACGCGCCCACGCGCCAACGCCCACGCGCCCACGCGCCCACGCGCCCACGCGCCCACGCGCCCACGCGCCACGCGCCCACGCGCCACGCGCCCACCCACGCGCCCCGCCACCCCCACGGCCCACGCGCCCACGCGCCCACGCGCCACGCGCCCACGCGCCCACGCGCCCACGCGCCCCACGCGCCCGCGCCCACGCGCCCACGCGCCCACGCACGCGCCCACCGCCCACGCGCCCACGCGCCCACCGCCCACGCGCCCACGCGCCCAGCGCCCCACTCGACACGCGCCCACGCGCCCACGCGCCCGCGCCGCGCACACGCGCCCACGCGCCCTCGCGCCCACGCGCCCACGCGCCCACGCGCCCACGCACCCACGTGCCCACGCGCCCACGCCCCCACGCGCCCACGCACCCACGCGCCCACGCGGACACGCGCTCACGTGCCCATGCGCCCACGCACCCACGTGCCCACGCGCCCACGCGCCCACACGGATACGCGCTCACGCGCCCATGCGTCCACGCCCCCATGCGCCCACTCGCCCACGCGCCCACGCGGACATGCGCCCACGCGTCCACACGCCCACGCACCCATAAGCATCCACTTATAAAGTCCTCGGCTGGAATCTGTGGTTGTGTAGGCAGGCTATAATGAAATCAAAACAGGCAAGAAGAGAAAGGAAGAGTATAAAGAATGAAAGTAGAGAGAGACAATGCCCTCAGGTTTATTATTATATAGTGGTACATGGATTTGGTATGGCATACCACCTGACTGTGTTCTCTAATGAGAATCAAGCATTTACATTTCCACCAATGAACATCAAGCATTCCTGTGTCACCATGACTACAGTGATCTGCCCACCACCACCATGCGGTGTGGCTGCTTGGCCACCACCTGCCTGAGCTGAGTGTGTGGTGATCCGTGACTACCAGAGGGGGTAGGGGTATTGAGTAGAGCTCCAAGTGCCCCTTACACACTATCTCCAGTGCCTCTTTCACACTAACTACCTAATACCTAATGACTATTAACGATGAGTAATGTATCACCAGCAACTATATAAATACATTCATGCACCTGGCACTATATACCATTTACCATTATAGACCATTTGCATTCCCTCACCAATGTGTTTTATCAGAATATTTTACACACTGACAGCCGGGCCCACTATTTGTAGCTGGTGGTTATTAATGCTAATTTTCTACAATTATTGGCTGCTCATAACACAGCAACTGAGATGAAAACAGGCGCATCTGAAGATGGCTGCCAATAACGGAGGTTATGACAGAGCACTAGTGGCGGGTTTGTGGCGGGGTGGGGTGGTGGGTGGTGGGGGTGGGGGTGGGTGTGTGGGGGTGGTGTGTGGCTATGGTGTGTGGAGTTGGTGGGTAGGAGCTCGAGTGGCGGATGGGGTGGGGGTCCAGGTGGTGGGTGGGGGTGGGTGGGCGTCAGTGGTGGGTGGCGGTGGTGGGTTGCGGTGGTGGGTGGCGGTGATGGGTGGAGGTGGTAGGTGGTGGCGATGGGTGGAGGTGATGGGTGGTGGCGATGGGTGGAGGTGGTGGGTGGAGGTGATGGGTGGAGGTGATGGGTGGAGGTGGTGTGTGGAGGTGGTGGGTGGGAGTGGTGTGGGATGGGGGGTGCAGGTGGTGGGTGGGGTGTGGGGTGGGCGTCAGAGGTGGGTGGCGGTGGTGGGTGGAGGTGGTGGGTGGCGGTGATGGGTGGAGGTGATGGGTGGTGGCGATGGGTGGAGGTGATGGGTGGATGTGGTGGGTGGCGGTGGTGGGTGGAGGTGGTGGGTGGAGGTGGTAGGTGGTGGCGATGGGTGGAGGTGATGGGTGGTGGCGATGGGTGGAGGTGGTGAGGTGGAGGTGAGGGTGGAGGCGATGGGGAGGTGGTGGGTGGAGGTGGTGGGTGGAGGCGGTGGGTGGAGGTGATGGGTGGAGGCGGTGGGTGGAGGTGGTGTGTGAGGTGGAAGGTGGAAGGTGGAGGTGGTGGGTGGGTGGTGGGTGGGTGGGGGTGGTGGGTGGCTGCGGGTGGTGGGTGGCTGGGGTGAGGAGGTGGTGGGTGGAGGTGGTAGGTGGGGGTGGTGGAGGTGGTGGGTGGAGGTGGTGGGTGGAGGTGGTGGGTGAGGGTGGTGGGTGGAGGTGGTGGGTGGGGGTGGGTGGATGGTGGGGGTGGGTGGAGATGGGGGGGCGCGATGTCGGGCTGACGAAAGGGCTAAGGTGAGAACGTGTATCAATCAGTCAGACGTTGCCCTTCCTGGCATGACCTTACATGTTGCCATGACATAAAACTGCAACAATCAACTAACCAACCAGCCAGAGATCGGTGTTGATATGCGCCGCGGTACACTTCTTATGACAGAACAACCTACTTTTGAGTAACCCAAAACAAGCGCCCAGAAGAATGGGAAGTGTTGTCGTGTGTGACCCTATTAATTCATTTTTTATAAACTGCAATTGTCAGCATCCACAAAAAACATACTCGGAGGTCTTTGAGCTTCTGACATTCAGTCTATTTTAAATAAATATAACAGCTTCATCGTTATAGCTTTCCTTACTTCAGTTTGAAGTAGTGTATATTATAAATGGCTAAGTTCGTTACTGGCTGGTGTTTATGTTAACATAGCGACTTTACATTAAAGCTGCATAGTGTGATGAAAACATCAAATTTTCAAAACCAAAGCGGTGATCTAGATTTGATTCTACATATGTAACTTAGATACCGGTGCACTTATTAAACATTGTCACCACATAGAATGGAACGCTGAGCCAATTTAATAGAACCTGTTAATGCAGAAGCCTATGGTGTCAGAGCTTTGGCGTGCTTGCCAACATTAATTTAGTATATTTGCACTCCAAATATCTTAAAAGTTAGCCATTTAAAATAAGTTACTTCAAACTAAAGTAAGGTAGATTTTGATGATCAACCTAATATATAAATGAGAGAAGCTCAAACCATCGCATCCTGCAGCATCCCTTTATGGATACATTAACGAGGCTAAACATCCTTAATATTCCGAGGACCGGAAGCGACTGATAATGGCACCGGAAGTGGACTATTAATTGTTATTCACATGATAGTGTATGCTAGTCCTCCACAAGACTAGATGGATATCCACACTCTTGTGCGTTTTTGTGCGGTTTTTATGATAACCTCATCCACTAAAAAGTGAAATGGTCTGAGCTGTTTCTGGCCATAAAGATAAATGTTGTTGGCAGCAAAAGACTAAGCCATAGTTCACGGAACATTGTATCCTCCTACACCGTCGTGTAATGTTTGCAAACATGGCAATTAGCTGACGGGCGATTGGCAGGTTATGTGAACTCGGACACATTGACATCGCGAGTGTTCAGTAATAAACATTGGCTGAATAGACGTTGACGTGTTCATGTTCCTTTGCACTGGTCAGCTGGTACCATTGACTCCTCCATAGCTCAGCACCACGCGTCATATATAGAGCAGAAAACCACTTTCTTGGGTTGCTCTTTTTTGAAGCATTGTTCACGTTGCTCGACATTGGTAATTTGACATGCGGGGCAGATGGCATTCTGTCACTAAGGATGCACAAGGCGCCCCCTGTAGTCTTAGAAACGATCGATGCGCCACCTAGCCTTAACAACATTCAAACCTTATGATGAATAACTAAGACGTTATCACTTTGTGCTTAGCTTTCAAATCGACAACACATACTTCTTCAAGCTGCTTAATTTGCCATCCCACCCGCCCCAGCTTTTAAGACTAGACAGGTAGGGTTATGTGTCTTCGAAAGATGATATTTATACCTAAATGACAAAACTTGTGACTAACCTTAAAAATAAATGCCACCTTATACATACTTGTCTGTCTTGTGTGCTTTAATTACTATTTTGTCCATATATTTCTACGCCGGTATTTGCTGCTGTAGTATTTACCAAAGTGAAATACGACATTGGAAGCGGAAGTTTTCAGCAGATCAGTAAAGTTAGTTTTTGAGCTGCATAATCAGGAGTTTGATTCCCGGTCGAGTGAAGCGAATGACTTACAAAATTGATACATGTTACTTCCTAGCTCGGCGCTCAGCATTAATAGGATAGGGCACAGACTAGTTAGCTTAGTGTTAGAATAATGTGATTGGGTGGGATATCGCATCATGGTGCTGGCAGCCTGATTTCCCAGTGATGCAGCACTATAAAATCAGCATGAGTATGCACTGTCACAAGGCAATACCTGTCCTGATATGACCTTAGATGTTGCCAGGACGTAAAATTCCAACAAGCAAACAACCAACCTCTGCATCAAATGAGGTAAAGCTTGCTGTGAAGACTGGCACACCAAAGTGTAATATTGTAATTAGATTGAATGATTAACAATTCATTTATTTCTGTCAAGGTGTTTTCAATAAAGGTCTTTCAACTCTGTCTGATAGTATTGGAGGTGAACAATATCATATTAAGAATGAACCAAGATCAGACTACTGTAAAGTTGTACAATCCAAGATGGCATGCAAGATGGTCACAAAACCTTGAACTAGCTATAACTTCCTTAATATTCCCCTTAGAATGGTAAGTCGGGTGTCTACACCCCGGTTTTAGAGCTTAAGGAGCTCAGTAAAAAGAGTCAAATGTGAGCACCTTTCCTTTTTGGTACATTAGTTGATTAAGCAGGGGAAAGTTCAATCGCGGATGATTGATCTTCCTCATTCCACTGCTCCTTGCCCTATCCTAAGAATGCTGAGCGCCATGCTAGGAAGCAACATGTATCAATTTTTAAGTAATTGGTTTGACTTGACCAGTGTTCGAACCCACGATCCCACAATCTACCAACATGAGAGATACATGCTCTACATCATTTGTCCATATCGTCTGTGCAATACATTTTTAATAAGTTAACCAAGATATCTTGGATCAAACCTAGTGTAAAATGGCTAAGGCTATAGTGAAATCAATAGAGACAAAGAGAAAGAAAGTGTATAAAGTGCAAAGAAGAAGAGAGAGTCAAGCCCTCTGGTTTATTATTTATATGGTTACATGGGTTCATTGTAGCGTATTACCCCACCCCTTTCCTTAATGGGAAACAAGCATTCTTGGCCCTACCAATAGGGATCCAGCATTCCTATCCCCATGGATACCAGTGGTCTGCCCACCACCACCAAGCTGAATGTCCCCATGGCCACCACCGACCTTGACCTTTGAGTGTGGTGATCACTATCCCAGCAGAGGGGGTAGGCCCTGAGTGCACTCACACCCAGACCTGCCAGCACTAGTCTGTCTAGTTACACCCCACTCAGGCACCACCAACCCATACATGTATACATACATGCACCTGGTCATTCCCCCCTATGCTGTATATCGGAATATTGTACACTAGGTAAGTCTGGATGCTTTCGTCCATTATGAAACTTTAAGAAAAATATCGAATGTGGGACAAGCTGGTGAGCTCTCGATGTGTACTTTGTCATTACAAGGAACATGGAACATGGATACACTTTAAATATATTGCAAACACGACCCTAACTTAAAGTAATTTTGAAGGTTTGTGAGTTTGCCTTATAAACTATGTATATCCTCCCTTCCCTGCCATCTGTGACGTCACAGAACTATTAATAATAGCCAGGTGGTGCACAGTGTCCAAGGGTGCTGGGCAGATAAACCCAACTTACTGGGTCCAAGCTGAAATAACCGTTATCTAACTGTGATCTTTCATTAAGATCCATCAACCATTAAAATATCTGCTCACATGCCAAATATTCCTGACAGGAAATCATTACATTGCTGACGTTGTAGTGACTGGCTCATAGGGTTATTTCCAGTGAGGAGTAGATTAGGTAAATTAATTTGATCAAAGTGTCGACAAGATCCGACAGCGTTTATGCATCTGGCAATGTAATGAGTTCATGAACCTCTATGTCTGATTTTGATCATGCATTTATTGTACACCTTACTAAAAACAAAAAGAAACCAGCCAAGTAACAACTAGCAGCCAATGTAATTAAGTTTATATTAAAGAAAGTCAACCAAGGCATTCATCATGTCTGAATGGGCGTACTTATTTTGTTATGCACACACTGTGATTAAAGAGCATGGAATTTCGCCTTTGAAGTTTATCGCCATTTTACGCAAACAGGTTGTTCTTTTCTTGAAGATTTATACTGCCTCTCCTGGATGAGTCTGAATAGTCTTGTTTTCACCATTAGACAGTTGGTCGATAGAAAGCTGAAGCCTACAATTTTACTGACACAAGAGATTTTTAACCTCCCAGACCACATAGACTTGGCATGAGAGCAGCTGGCCTTTGACGATGCTGTAAGTTATACACAGCGGTGGACATCCAAATAGGCAGAGTGATGGCATCGGGAATCGAACCACCAACCTTCAAATTAGGAGTCCGACATAGGGAAAAGTGAGAGACTCTAAATCTAACCACTCCGTGAGAGAACACAGAGGTTATTGCAATTAATATCAGATGCATGTACCATGCTGTACACAAGTTCAGCAACTGCATCGAAATGTTGTAAAATTCGAAATTAACTCAAGGTTGACCATTACAATTAATCAATGTTGTTATTTTCAATGAAACAGGAACTCTTTGAGAAATTCGAATCGATGTTTCAGTATAATACTCAATGGCTGAGACCTATTTTTACTACGTTTTTTCCTCCTTGTCTCTCACAGTTTGGAAATGGTAGTGTTTTTTCGTCGGTTATTTACAATGTCCAGGCACGCGGAAACCTTGCTGCAAATGAGTTGACTTAAATAACAATTGAACAAGATCTTAAGACATGGGTTTTTATGTGGATTGCTGCTCGCAGTTTAATAGTATTTAACGTTGTCGATATGGAGCGGACCTTGTGTTTTTGTTAGTTTTTTGTTATAGTGGTGATGGTGGAAGGAAGGAGAGAAGTTGTTGATTTTGTTGTCAGCCTTTTCATCTTACTTTTATCTTTTCTTTGTGATTACATTATGGCGCCAGGCATGGCATTTGTATGCCTTTTGTTGTGCAGTCATATTTCCAATGGATACACACACAGTGCGTCTTCATAGTAATACATTTCTTTACTAATTATATCCTCACGCAAACCCATACATAACACCAACTTTAATTTGGCCAGAATACATTTTTCACAATGCGGTATATTGATTATTCTTGAACATAATTGTAGCTACACACAATATATATATATATATATATATATATATATATATATAATATATAGCCACTTAGGTTTAACTATGTATTTGCATATCATCGGATATTATTAACATATAAATGGATTTTTCGATGTAATTGTGGGTTTGTTGGGGTGTTCTTTTTATAAATATGTGGATATGGCGATATGCCAAGTCTGTTGGCTCGTGAGGCCACTCTGACTCACCCAGTTCATTGTTCCTGTGAGTTATATACAAATATAGAACGCTAACTATGATGACATGCCCTGTGACACTTACTTTTGTCGAGAAATACCGGCAAGCCATCGGCAAACCACCGGGCAAACCATCGGGCAAACCACCGGGCAAACCACCGGGCAAACCACCGGGAAAACCACCAAGCAAACCACCGGGCAAACCACCAGGCAAACCACCGGACAAACCACCGGGCAAACCACCGGGCAAACCACCGGGCAAACCACCGAGCAAACCACCGGGCAAACCACCAGGCAAACCACCGGGAAAACCACCAGGCAAACCACCGGGCAAACCACCGGAAAACCACCGGGAAAACCACCAGGCACACCACCGGGCAAACCACCGGGCAAACCACCGGGCAAACCACCGGGTAAACCACCGGGTAAACCACCGGACAAACCGCCCAAAAAACCATCGGCAAACCACCCGCAAACCACTGGGCAAACCACAGGGCAAACCACGGGCAAACCACGGGAAAACCACCGGGAAAACCACCGGGTAAACCACCGGGCAAACCTCCCGCAACCCACCGGCAAACAACCGCCGAACCACCGGGAAACCACCGGCAAAACACCGGCAAGCCACCGGGAAACCACCGGGAAACCACCACTACCTGAAACCATGTCATTACCCGTGACAGGATGAATCATATCTTTAAGTTGTACTCGAAATACTGTCGCTGATTAATTAATTAATTATAATTATTTAGTGGGTTCCTTCATTGTGAATAAATCCGTAACCCAAGCTGAGGCCGACAAATAGCAATTGAGTAATTTATTGGTTTGTCTCGGCCGATTTCCACCCCACGCGTATATGTAATATAAATAATTATAATTACATATCAATATTATATATACGTATATAATAAATACAATGTGTATACTAATCTCTGCATTATATATGTGTGTGTCTTTGTTTGTTGTTGTTTTACGTCCTAGCCACATCTAAGGTCATATCAGGATGGGTACCGACTTGTGACAGTGTGCACTCATGGCGACTTTATAGTGCTGTCCCACTGGGAAACCAGGCCGCCGGCACCATGACCTAGTATCCCACTCAGTCACATTATCCTGACACTGATCGCACCAGTCCTTGCCCTGTCCTAATAATGCCAAGCGCCTGGCTAGGAAGCGACAAGTATCAATTTTTAAATCATTGGTTTGACTCGACCCGGGTTCGAACCCACGACCCCACGATCTACCAGCACGGGAGACAGACGCTCTAACTCATTTGGCCATCCCGTCTGGTCCATTATATATGTACTATATGTATATGCATATATAGTAATTGAACAACACAAGACCAGTACATTATATAGTGGGATTTATGTTCTTTCAGTTTGTTACAGTTCCTCAGTCATAATATTGAGATTAGAGTGTGAGGTTTCCAGGCACTTAACCCTAGAGAGACAAATTGTTACAGTAGTTGGGTTGGGTGGGATGGTGAATTTAGGCTGGAGAAATACACATCCGATCGATTGAAATGCTCTGGTCGAAGTAAGTTTCGAATTTCTACTACGTCACAATGTGTTTATAAGAATTATGCTATAGGTGGCGCGTCGAGCGGCGGCCATTCACTTAGTTAACTGAGACAATGGTAGGGGGTGCCAAGGATCACGTCCATAGTTACTGAGTGTCGTGGTCTCGCATGCTCAATTACCTATGTTGTGACCAACATGGACAATCCATACATTATATATGTTATGTACAATCTATACCTGTATGTAGATATACTATTATATATATATATATATTATATATGTACTATATATTATATGTCTATATATATATATATATATACATATATATATATATATATATATATTATATGTACATATATACAAATACCCCGGATATATATATATATATATATATATATATATATATGTATATATATATAGGCCTACATATATTAACATATCTACATAGGCTATATATGCACATGCCAGATCTTTGTGTAAACAAAGGTCCATTACGGACAGTCCCTTCCATCAATTCCTTCGGCCGGTGGGCGCATGGCAGTAGGCCGCCTTGCAATTGCATGGAGGAGTATCGACTATTTCAGACCACACTGTCCGTATGCGTGTGCGTATGCGTGTGCGCGCGTGTACGTGAGAGCCACACAATACATGCCCCTCGGCACGCACACCCCTGCGCGCTCGATCGTATTTGCGCCTGCTCTCCTACGGGCGACAGTCGCACGCTCCGCAGATCTCATCCGCACACACCCATCACCCACACACCTTGCACCTCCCTCCGCCAACTCCTGCTTGTCGAGAGTGCCAACGGAGGAAAAGGCTTAACCAACAGTTCACCTGTCACTAAGCTAAAAGGTGCACTGACTAAATGCTCGTTTGCGTGTTGGGGTTTTACGTCCTAGACAAATATATAGTCATATCCGGACAATATGTTTGTCTTGTTGATCCAGGCATCAGTAGAGTGTGACCGGTTAAGGGACATAAATAGATTATATATTATATACATATTGCTTGTTGGAACGTTATGTCCTGGCAACATGCAAGGTCATATCAGGATGGGTACCAACTTATGACAGTGTTTAAAAAAATTTAAATTTGTTTAAATTGAGGCTGTATTTATACTGTCCATAGCATATAAACCCGGGTACCCAGGCTTGTTTTCAATGCTGGCCAGTTGTACTGTTGGTGTTATCTTACCACACAGTAGCTGCTGATAAGTTATTTGAATGCCTGCATTTCAGTAGCAGATAGAAAATTGGTTTGTATGGTTAGTAGCCTATGTTAGTTTTTTTATATTTTCTTGGCATATATGTATTTTATTTTGTTCTACTCTTATTACTAGACCCAATCAATCAATAGTTCCGTCCTCTAGTCGAGGGTTGGATGCAATGTTTCTGCACTTGTCCCGATGGTGTGCTGTTCTGATAGACTGTGAATAATTCAAGCCTGTCCACTGTGAAATATTTGTAAACCATGATGTTCTTGGTCTCCCTCTCCCTCTGCTGCCATTCACCTTCCCTTCCAAGAATGTACGGTATATTGAACTCTGACTAATGATGTGGCCAAAATAAATAAGTTTCTTTGTCTGTATAGTGGCAAACAAGCTTTTCTTATTTTTTATTTTTCTGAGAACTTCTTTGTTGGTGATCTTCTTACTAGACTAGCCTACTCCTATTTACATATCATAGGCTTGTACATAGCTGTGTGGTGTGTTATCTGGCTACTCTTGGCATGGTTACCTTCCATTGGGCATCCCGCTGGTGGGCCGGGCCGTCACATATCACATGCCCCTTATGACAGCTGTAGACTTATAGTGCTGCCACACTGGGAATTGAGGCCACCAGCACCATGAACCAATATCCCACTCCTTCACATTATCCTGGCACAGAGCTAAGCAATATTTGATCTATCCTATTAATGCCACGCACCAAGCTAGGAAGCGACACATATCAATTTTGTAAGTCATCAGTTTGACTCAACTGGGAATCAAACTCCTGATCTCCCGCACCGGAGTCCTGCGCTCTCTTGATTCAGCTACCACATCCGGGATATATATATATATATATGTATATATATATATATAGACGATATCGCATTGGTAAATAATGAAAATAGAAGTGTGCAATATATAATAATACATAATAATAACAATACCTCCAACCGAAGATGTATACAAATATATGAATATACTCACTATATATGTATATATGTGCAGGCATATATGTACTATATAATTTATTATGTGGATATAAATAACGGCAGCCCCTTAAATGTTTCTCTCTAACCATCTTATCTTCCATGTTATTTGCTGTGGAGCCGGCATTCTCTACTCCCCCGCCGCCTATGCCATGAGCCAACTGTCACTCTGCTCACTTTCAAAACTGTATATATATATATATATATATATATATATATATATATATCTATATGTTGTTCTAGATTTGTCGAGTCATCAAGGACACTTTCAAATGTATTAAATTGTGCTTTCTCACTTCATTACACCATGGCCTATTCTAGGCATACCGAGTACAGGGAAGCTAGCAACAACTAGAGATGGTGTACATCTTTGATTTGGCGTGATTGGTGAGCCCATCGGGAGAAAGTGTCCTATTCATTCTGCCCTCTGGTTGGATGGGCTCACAATATATTGAGAATTCTTCATGAGAACACGCACATACATTTTCAGCGGTAAGTGAATTAGGCTAATGAGAAGAGGTGAGCGGTGGCGCCACCGTCGGAGATGAGGTTGAGTAGGATGGAGCAGTAGATGACTAGCCCACCGTTCCACCACCCGATTACTGGTGGGTCGACATGAGGAGTGAGTATGGGATTTCAGGTTATTATACTTGTATAATTCTTATACAGCATATATAATATGTATATATGTGTATATGTTATGTGTATATATGTGTCCGGCTCATCATCATCATGCTGTCTGTCACAATGCGACAAAGACTGCTTTCATTACTTGACTGCCACTCTCCATTTAGCTCTCTGCTGTGAGAATGATGTCCATGAGTCAGTCTTAATGTCTCTCAGCTTCAGGTTTCTCTTGATGGTATCCTTGAACCGGAGACGAGGCCGCTTACTAGTGACGTATGTCTTTCTGGTAGGTCAGTTGCTTCTCAGTCGGGGAGAGTGCTGATGTTCCATTGCACAATTGTCAGTAGTTGTGTTGTCTTACGTTGTGTTCGTCCTAGCTGATTTTCGCTGTCAACGGAAGATGAGCTTGAGCAGCGCGGTCCTTGGTAACCCAGGCGACGACCGAGCCGGTATGGTGTTTTGTTTGGCTGTACATTTCATGAAAGCTTACCTGCAAAAGTGTTGCAGTGCTGCTGGCTTTTGCAAGTTACCAGCAGCACTCTCTTGTGGTGCAAATAGAGGTTTCACACCGGCAAGAACATGTCCAGACATGCGCACAACTATTTGTCCCTGCAGTGGCTCATCGGGAAAGGTTGGGAGTTCCAAATATCAACCGCCCTTAATGTTGCCACAGTGATATGGTTTTCTGTTTAGGGTTTGCTCCCTTAGCCTTCGGTTCTGTCAAGAACCTGTACCACAAGGCAGTGGTTTACAACTCTGCAGGGCAGGGGCGTCAAACTTCCTGAAGTATTGCAATACCTGCATACCCATGTGTCCGGCTACGTCAGTACAATACCGGACTGGATGCAGAATTGCTCTCTCAAAACTGGTCCTACCCATTTACACATACATGCATTGTATAGGCCTGTAAGCGTTGAGACATGCCATGACCTATGCCATGTTTTCACTGTGTGATAGTTAGTTAACCTAGCCTGATCTTCCCTATTTGCTCTTGTGGAGTTTTACTTAAAGTTGCAGTCATATGCTTTTGAGTTTCTGCCATTTACTGAGATAAATATATTAGGCTGATCGGTATTATCTACTTTACTTTAGTTTGAAGTAATTTTGATTTTAAATGACTAACTTTTGAGATATTTGAAATGGAAACATGCAAAATTGATTTTTTTTGTTGTTGTGGGTTTTGTGTGTGTGGAGATACTTAGTCTGACCTCGCTTTCCCCATCTGTTCTTATGGGGTTTTACTTTAGTATATTTTTTCGGGTCGATATGTGGGTTTCTCTGTTGGCATCTATGTGGGTTTCTGTGTGTGTGTTTTATGTGGGTTTCTCTGGGTTTTGGGGTGAATATCTGGACGGGCTTTTTGTGGGTTTTGGGTGTGTGGTGATAGTTAGTTAGCCTGGCGGCGCCTTCCCCATCTGCTCTTAATGCTTTTACTTTAGTGTACGTTTTTGTCTTGGTCTTCATGTGGTTTTTATGGGGGGTTTCTGTGTGAGTTTCTGTGGGGATTTCTATATGTTTTTTTTATGGGCTTTGTGTGTGTTTTGTTAGTTAGCCTGGTCTCGCCTTCCCCATGTGTTCTTAAGGGTTTTACTTTAGTGTGTATTTTTGTGGGGGTTTGTATGTGGGTTTATGTGTTGGTTGTTATGTGAGTTTCTGTATAGGTTTGTGTGTGGGTTTTGTGTGTGTGTAGTGGCAGTTAGCCTACCATCGCCTTACTTTATAGGGTCTCACTTTAGTGTATGTTTTGTGTTGGTTTGTGAGTTCCTTCCTCCATGGGGTTTTTGGGAGAGTTTCTCTGTGTGTGTTTTTTTTGGTGGGTTTTGTGTGTCTGTCCGTGTGTCTGTGTGTGCCTGTATGTGTGCCTGTGGGTTGTGAGGCTGACCCTGGTGCCGACTGCGCACGCGCCTTCTCAGGTTGTTTACCCTCCCACTGCACCCTAATGGTTCCCCGTCAATATGAAATGGTGCAAATTGGGACTCGCACCTACAGAGGTAAAAGCAGCGCCCAACCTGGCTACAAAGCGGCGCTGAATCACTAGATAACATGCACCTGTTCCGTGTTACCATAAATCCACCCCCATCCCTCAATTCAACATTCATCATTTTTAATTTGGTGATATTCTCGCACATTTCTGGTCTTCTCCTCAAAGACCTCCAATAGCTTATGTTTATTTGTTGTGTGTCCTGGGGGGGGGGGGGGGGCTGTTGTTAAACAAACATCTCCTTAAAGTGGATTCCGAATTTCGCTATTCTCGGTCTTCTTCTTCAATGTGAATTATAAATTCGTACAACATACAGGTTAACATAATCCGATGGCTTTGAATCTCTTTCAGGTTTGATTGATAAGCAGATCAGCATTGTCCTTATTATGTACTTCATCCTTGTTTTAGATACCTTTCATATGATATGCTTAGTGTTAGAGATGTTTTCAAGGCAAAACGTAGACACTTAATTTTGGTGTGCACACCGGAATGATAGACATAGGTTTTGAGTATGAGTGTGACAGTATTTAAATTGGATCTGTAACATCAGATGTATGTAAGTGGTTTGGTTCCGAAAAATTGTAACTTTCCCTTGGAGAATGCAAGTAAAGCATATATCTAGGCCCAACTGGAATATTTAATTGATGAACACAACTCTGTTATATTATACATGTGGCAGTTCCAGCGACGGCCAGACTTCCTGTCAGCGGTAGAGAAGCTTCTCAATTAAGACATCCTCACGGGAGGTTCGTTAACATGAGGTGAGGAGTAAACAAGTAATTAATTAACGAAGTAGGAGACATGCGTAGATGATTGTTAAAGATATTATCCTAGTGCGTCCAAAAATACACCACGGTTCTCTAATTCAGGAGGCCCGGACCAGGTGTGAGTGAGCCATATATTACAGCTTAAAATCAAATGGGGGACATTTCGCATAGGTATTTTTTCCGACGATAGGTGGCGCATCTGTATTAGTGGGCCGAAACGTGTGTGACTGTATTTAACTGTGTGTATAGAGTGTGAATGTATACCAGTGTGTCAGTACTCAGGACCATACCATTACAATGTCAGTATACAGGACCATACTGTCAGCATGTCAGTGCATCGGACTACATTAGGTATGTCAGTACACTGGAGTACAGTCAGTACACATGACCAGACTGTCAGTATGTCAGTACACTGGACTAGTCAGTACACAGGATTATACCGTTAATATCTCAGTACACAAAACTATACTGTCAGTATCTCAGTACTCATGACTACAGTCAGTACCCAGGACCATACCGTCAGTATGTCAGTACACTGGAATAATCAGTACACAAGACTACCATCAGTGCTCAGGACCATACATCAATATGTCAGCACACAGGACTACAGTCAGTATTCGGGACCATACCACCAGTATGTCAGTACACCGGACTATGGTCAGCACACAGAACCAGAGAGTCAGTATGCCATACCATTAGTATGTCAGTTGGAGTAATCGCTACAAGGACTACAGTCAGTACACATAACTATACCATTAGTATGTCAGTACACAGGACTAGTCAGTACATAGGGCTGGTCAGCACACATGACTAATCAGTACACATGACAATAATGTCAGTACACAAGATTACAATCAATACACAGGACAATAATGTCAGGACACAGGACAATGCTGTCAATATGTCAGTACACAAGACAATACCATCAGTATGTCAGTACTCAGGACTACAGTCAGTACACAGGACTACACCGTCAGTATGTCAGTATACAGGAGTAGTCAGTACACAACACTATAACACCAGTATGTCAATACAATGTACACCATACTACAGTCAGGACACATGACTATACAATCAGTATGTCAGTACACAGGACTACAGCCAGTACACATGACCATGCCATCAGTAGGTCAGTACACAGGACTACAGTCAGTACGCAGAACTATACTACCAATATGTGTTTAAGCCCACTGGTTCAGTGGCGACGCCAACGGCAATTGTTTGAACCACAACATCGCAATGTCCCCCATTGTCAACATTGTAGGTCAACGCAGGGAGCTGTTGTGCGCAGACACCACCTGACACCTCTCCCTCGCCCGCCCACTATATCACTTCCTACGCAGGATACGGCAGGTTGTCATGGTAACGCCGGTGAAGCGCTGGTGAA
The DNA here is from genome assembly GCA_030323885.1 of Branchipolynoe longqiensis. NCBI lineage: Eukaryota > Metazoa > Annelida > Polychaeta > Phyllodocida > Polynoidae > Branchipolynoe > Branchipolynoe longqiensis. Next base: position 178,497,270 of record CM059186.1, read on the forward strand.
GCGTTGATGAAGCGCCGGTGAAGCTCATTTATATAAATATACACAGAGAGTCAGAGAGAGACATTAACTTTGACATGCGCATCACAATTCGGACATCATATGTTCTAATAGTAACAGCTTCTATTAAATTGGCATAGTATTCCCATCCTATGCAGAATCAAATAGGTAATACACACACCAGTGTTTCAGTGAGATATGTAGGATACAATTTAGGAAAGTGCTTTGGCTTTGAAAATTTGATGTTTTCATCAAACTATGCGGCTTTAACGATCTGCCGCTTTAAAGACAATGCAAAGAAGGTAATGTAGGGCAATCCAAGACGGCATCTAGATGGGTTGTATTATTGTGCATAGCTAGCAAGAAAGCATCTCCAAAACGGGTTATTCTTTAATGTTGAAGGGTTAACATTCTTGTTAGCTGCATATTACAATAATAACACACATATCTGTACAAATGTGTACATTTATGTAATATGTGTACATATGTGTCCATATGTGCACACATGTGTACATATGTGTACATGTGAGTGCATATGTTTACACATGTGTACATGTATATGTGTACATATGTGTACACATGTGTACATATGTGCACATGTGTGTGTATATGTGTACACATATGTATGTGTGTGTACATATGTCTACATATGTGTACATATGTGTATGTGTATGTACATATGTGTACATATATGTACACACATGTATACATATGTATATCTGTACATATGTGTGCACATGTGTACATATGTGTACACATGTGTACACATGTGTACATATGTGTACATATGTGTACATGTACATATGTGTACATATGTGTGCATTTGTGTACACATGTGTACATATGTGTACATATGTGTACACATGTGTACACATATGTGTACATATGTGTACATATGTGTACATATATGTACATTTGAGTACATATGTGTACATTTGTGTACATTTGTGCACATATTTACACAAATGTAGACAGATGTACACATATATGTGTACAGCTGTCTACGGTTGTCTACAGTTCTATACATATATATATATATATATATATATATATATTCCCTTTCATGATATGCCGAGGCCTTCCTATAGACTTTACACTTATCTGTCCAGATCAGTTTACTTCAGTCCACATCAATGCACATCTGTGATTGTACGCCCTACTACATATTTACCCGTCTTTATATGCCCTTTATCGGAGTTATATATCTGCATCTGACTTGAGATGTCTTTATCTGACTATATATGTCTACTTATGTCCACGTACGTCTAATTACGTGTATTTACGTGTATTTGTATATAATTAAGTACATTTCTGTCTATCTCTGTCTATATCTGTTTATCTCTGTCAATCTATGTCTATCACTGTTTATCTCTGTCAATCTCTGTCTATCACTGTATATGTCTATCTAACTATGTATATCTCTGTATATGTCTGTGTATCTCTGTCTATATGTCTATCTATGTATAGCTCTGTCTATCTCTGTCTATCTCTGTTTATCTCTGTCCATCTCTGTCTATCTATGTCTCAAAAGGTGCTAAGCAATATGGGACAAAACTTTGTCAATTGTAATGATCAACATACTATCTGCTTATGCATTTGTTCAGGATAAACTGATTTCATTTTTACATAGTGTTTCATAATCCCAATATAATACATGTTGATTTGAAACAAATGTCCTTTGTGGTTTCAGTGTAAACATTCCTGTGTTGTTTTGTGTCAATCGTTACAATGGACAACAAAAAAACACTTATCACCTTTTGAGACAGGCCCATATCTATGTATATCTCTGTATATCTCTGTTACTAGCGAACCTCTTCAAATCAGAGCATTCATTAAAGTGGCATAATCCGACGAAAACATTAATTTGTCAAAACCAAAGCAATTATCTAACTATTATTACACATTTCTACCTTAGATACTAGTGCACTTAAACGTGTATTGCGACACAGAAGGGAACTACTGAGGCAATTGATACCATATATTTTGCAGTAAGAAGCTTACCAAAATTAATGTTGCATGGTTGTACTTCAAATATCTCAAAAGTTAGCCACTTAAAATAAATTATTTCAAGCTAAAGTGAGGTATCCTACATGTATGACTAGCTATCAACCTAATGTATTTTTGTCAGAAAACGCCAGAAATTCAAAACCATCGGACTATGTAGCTTTAACTTTAAATCAGCTTTCCATAGTCTTTGAATCAGAGACGCAAACACAGCATGGATCTACTTGAATAATTACCGTATTTATTTTCGTTCCTGATGCACTATCTCACCACTCAACATCCAGTCGCTCCCGGCGCACGCCGTTTATCTCTGGACATTGACTGGGCTGTGTGTGTTTCTGTTAGGGGAGCCTGGTACTGATAACTTATCGCCTCCCCCCCCCCCCCTCGCCCCCTCCCTGTCCCTGCCCCTGCCCCTACCCATGCCCCTCCCCCCTCCCGCTCCCCCTCACCCTCCCCTCCATATCCCCCTCCCCCTCCATCTCCCCCTCCCCCTCCATCTCCCCCTCCCTCTCCAGCTCCCCTCCATCACCTTGCCTTGCGACTGCCCCTGCTCCTCCCCCTCCTCCTCCCGTACCCTCCTCCTCCCCTACCCCTCCCCCTCCATCACCCCTCGCCCTTCCCCTCCCCCCTCTCCCTCCCCATCGCCCCGCTCCGCCCCACGCTATGCACAACACCGATGTAACAATTTCAATTTCCCCCCTTTTCAAGTTCCCCCCGGGAATCTGAAAACGTTTTTAATTTCCCTCCGGTGAAATTGAAAACGTTTTCAGATTCCCGGGAGGGAAATTAAAAACAGTTTTCAGATTCCTCCCCCTATTTTCAAATTCCCCCCCCCCCTGGGAATTTTAAATTGTTTTAAAACTTTAAAAAAACGTTTTAAAATTCAGACCTATAATATTTTTTTCTTAGCCATCTTGGAGACTTTTTGTGTCATTTGGGGTGAAATATGTTTTGTTGTACTAGTAATAATTTCCATTATGCTATTCTCTGTGTATTATTATATTTGTCATGAAAAATAAAAAATAAAATAAAAAATAAAGAAAATTCCCCAAAAATGGGGGGGGGGGGGAGGGAAAGTTAAAATGAGGGAGGGAAACCGAAAACGTTTTCAAATTCATGTGGGATGAATTTGAAAAAGTTTTCAAGTTCCCATGGGGGAACTTCAATCAGGGGTGAATTTGAAATCTTTATGCTGGGAGTGCTCGGCTGCTAACTACCACCACAGTACCCAATCATGGCCCTAACTGCTCCAGCTGGGATTCAACATCCCTACTTACTCTCGACTTTCTGACTTTCTTTCTCTATCTCTCTCTCTCTCTTAAACTCTCCACATTTAAATCCGACAGACAGGGATCTAACCACATCAGGCATCTCTGTGGTTTTGGCTGTTTGGCTTTTCAGAGCTTTTACATTGTAGCAATGTCTAAAGCCATATCAAGACACGGGCATGGTGGCCGAATCGGTAGAGCGCGGGCCTCGCGCGCGAGAGATCCGGAGTTTGGTTCCAGGTCAAATCAAACCACTGACTTTTCAAATTGATACTTGTTGCTTCCTAGCCTGGCACTCAGCATTAATAGGATAGGGCAAGGACTGGTTAGCGCAGTGTCAATGATGGAGTGGGATATCGGGTCATGGTGTCAGTGGCCTGATTTCCCAGTGGGGCAGCACCAGTTGCTGTGAATGTGCACTGTCACAAGTCGAAACCCATCCTGATTTTGCCAGGGTGTAAACCACCAATAACCAACCATTCATGCCATCCTCGCTAGGTGGCTCCTTGCATGAGCATTCAGTTTACGTCCAGACAAGAAGACATTTAATGCTTACAATTACATACATACAGGTAATGCGCTTACATATTCATATACCTGGTAGGCTCACCAGGGGATAGTTTGTATGGGATCCTGGTCATGTCACCACTGTCATGGGATGATGAAAATTGCAAATAGTGTGCCTAGAGCAGGATTGGAACCGGCGCTTCTTGTCAGTTGGGGACTAGCATGCTAACCAATAGACCACCCAGGTTCCCTGATGCCATCACTCTATCCACGCTGTCCTTGTCTGAGAGGTCAGTGCAGTCTAGTACTATTACTACTACCCTACTAACCTCATACACCAGACAAGTTGTAAGTGTTCACATCTTTGGTCTGGCTTAGCCGGGTGGTTGATCCCTCAACCTCCCGCCTGGGAAGCAAATGCTCTACCAACTGGACTATCAGCAAATACTTCTGCCACCATATCCCAACATTTCTTTACACCTATTATGACTGAACGATTAGCTAGCTGTACATGCAAATTGCAGAGCCTATGTCATTAGTAATCTATTTATGTAATGGGCTTTCGTATAATAATGATTTTGTACCGAATGTGCGGTGGTGCGATGGTGTGGTGGTGTGGTGGTGTGGTGGTGGTGATTGGAGGGTGGAGGCGCGCTTGTTCGATTCATGTAAGTGATCAATTATCTCAATCAGACTCAGTTTAACGGTAAAACATCCATCTGGCGACACACATCAGCCAAAAACATTGGCGAATACATTTTCTCCTGCAATAATTTACGCGTATCTTGCCTTGTACACTTCATTTCAGATTTTCTTTCTGAGGCGGGATTGGATGGTTGGTTGGTTGTTGGGGTTTTTCATCCTTGCAATATGTAAAGTCATATCAGGACGGGGGCTACATTAGAGTGCGGTCTAACGCGACTTTAGCCCTAACCATAACCATATCCATAACCATAACCATAACCATAGACAGTGAGTTAAATAGACAGGTCAAGTGACGTCAGATGGGGTTTTCTATGATCCCTATTTAACTAAATCTGTAGGGTTAAGGCTAGCGTCGAAGTCACGGTAGACCGCAGATAATGGCTAGCACATCCCGCCCTGATATGACCTTAGAAGTTGCTAGGAATTAAACCCAGAGAGTGTCGTAGCAGCAGAGTTGATGAACTGTTTCAGGTCCCAACTGGATGCATACTGGTCAAGCATTGCGTATATCTTAGAGCCAGTGACAGTTCCTACAATCCACCACATCTGAAGAACTGCCTCCATTTCTATTAATTAAGAGCGGCTAACAGGTCCAAGTCATATTATAGCTGTATCCTATTGATTGATTGATTGAAACAAATCTTCATTGAGGACTGATCCCAGGACCTCTCGCATGAGAAGGGGGCGGGCGCTCTACCCATTCGGCCAAGCGCTGAAAGTTTTTCTTTTAAGAAATAAAAAAAACGGTATGATTGGCCTATCAACGCTACCATTCATTTTTGTGCAAGCAAGAATACACTTCTTTTCCTGCAAATGCATATCGGGGAAAATATTTGCAGTAGATCTTGAGAAGTAGCGTAGCAAATTATATGTGTGCTTGGGCTAAAAAGAACACAGAAGGTCGACAGTAAATTTAGTACCATGATAAGTAGATAAAGGATTCACCCGGTACTCGCATTACATGGGTGAATACCAACCCTATATAAAAACGGTCGAAAAAGTGGGTTAATGAAATGAGAGCCTAATTTCACAATCTAAGAAGCAACATTTATTATTTGTAGATGTCTTCATATTTACCCGCTACTTTTGAGTTGGAAAATATAATAAAACATATACTTGAATGCAATTTATCTCTGGCCGCCATCTTGTCTTTTTGCATTCTCTCCCATTTCACCAAATCTGTGCCAATATATGTAGCCATTTGATCATGGAACTACAGTTTCTACTTCCTGTTCCATACTAAAGCTATTTTCGCCCGTATTTAGACTACACTGTCGTTCACCCGTGTACTACAAGTACTGGGTGAATCTTTTACCTACATCATAAGGTTTGGGTAATCGACTGTGTTATTTGTGTGGATTAGTCATAGGCCATTAAACCTTGCAGTTGTGACATTCATTGCTAATGGATGCTTTATTGAGGGGTGCTTTATCCCAGCTTTATATCACGACACTCCGATGTTTTGCACTTTCGTCATATTTATAAGTTGGACTCCACTATTGTATAGAGCTGTGTAATCAATACATCATCATCATCATGCTATCGGTCGCGATGCGACAAAGACTGCTTTCATTACTTGACTGCCGCTCTCCATTTAGCTCTCTGCTGTGAGAGTTGCGTCCATGAGTCGGTCTTAATGTCTCTCAGCTTCAGGTTTCTCTTGATGGTATCCCTGAACCGGAGACGGGGGCGCCCTCTCTTTCTGTAGCCAGAAGACAGTTGAGAATAAAGGATCTGCTTTGGTAGCCTGTCTGATGACATCCTCATGAGGTGTCCAGTCCACCGGAGCTTCTTTTTGATCAGAAGATCTTCCATAGAGGGCAGCCCCATCCGTTCGAGTATTTCTTTATTCGTCACTTTGTCCTTCCAGGTTAGCCTCATGATTGAACGCAGATGTCGCATCATGAAGGCATGCAGCCTTTTCACCTGCCGTTTGTACACTGTCCAGGCCTTGGCTCCGTATAGTAGGGTGGATAGCACGATTGCACGGTAGATCTTAGCTTTGACCCGAATGGACACATGGTGGTTGTTCCAGAGTCTCTGGTGTAGTCGGCCAAAAGATGCGCTAGCCTTGGCCATCCTCCTCTGTATCTCAGCATCAATGCGTCCATCACTTGATATAGTGCTTCTGAGATAGGTGAATTCCGGAACAGAGTTCCGCTTGTTTCCGTCAACCATGATCTCCTCCTCTCGTGTTCTTGCAGAGTTGGGTTGGTACAGCACCTCCGTCTTCTTGATGTTAATTTTCAGGCCAAACTTCTTTGATGCATCGGAGAAAGCGTCCACTATTTTCTGGGTCTCTTCAGCAGAGTGGGCAACCAGTGCACTGTCATCTGCGAATAGTAGCTCTCTCACCAGTATCTGAGTAGTCTTGGTCGTCGCTCTGAAGTGTCCGACATTGAATAGGTCAGCGCTCTGTCTGGACTGTATATAGATGCATCCCCCATGTCTCGGAAGGCCTCATCTAGCATTGCTGATAGGAAGATGGAGAAGATCCACAGTGCTCCGGTTACCTCTGAAGCCACACTGTGACTCCGGAACTACACCAGGTGTTATGTGAATAGATAGTCTGTTGAGTAGGATCCTGGCGAAGATCTTCCCTGCTATGGAAAGAAGAGAGATTCCTCTATAGTTCCCACAGTATGTTCGATCACCTTTCTTGTAGATGGTTACAATGCTGGCATCCTTCCATGCTTGGGGTACAGAACCCTCAATACATACCTTACAAAAAGCGGGTAAAATACAAAGGACACAGCAGAAAACTGCCGAACATCCCATATGAAGCATATCCTGGCAAGCAGCACACTTGCTCTGTAAGGCAAAGAGAGATAACACCATCAATGATGTATATGCTGAGTTCTCCGCTGGTCAGTGGGAAGAGAATGTAGCTGGAGCCTAGTGTGTTTAGACAACCAGAAGTGGGGACCCTTTGGCTGTCAGCCCTTTTCTCCACTACATGGTCTGTACTTTAAAGGCACTCACCAAACTTAGTAGTATTCATGGCCTACATTTATAAACCTATGCAATTAAGTATTATGAAAACTATTATGAAGTAAATAAGATACCACATCCTGCATGTAGTATGCAGTGCTGGGAGGTGCTTCTATAGCTCTACCAGTGTGTTTTTCCAGTAGCAGGTTTCTGCATCAGTGTATAATTATTTCTTCAACAAGTTCAATTTAACAACCAGTTCGATAATACAGTGAGGTCATAGAAGCTTTAGCCATTGCCCTTTAGTAATTGTCTATCGAGGGGCTGGGTTGGTGACACTTTTCAGGCTAGTTAGTGTCCTCCTTTGTGGCCATGTCAAACTGAGCTCTCTACCGCAGAATATGGCCTGTCTAGGTTCTACACAGTTATTGATAGGCGGCGAATAATAATTAGATGGCACTTTGAGTGGTATTTACATAGGCTGATCAGGTTTTGTATCTTAAAAAGGGAAGATAGGCACAATGTCGCAGTGTGCTTCTGTAGCCGTGTGTTATTGTAGCAGTAGGCAGTACTGCAGTGTGTTTCTGTACCAGTATGCTGTACGCGTATAACTATGCAATGATGCAGTGTGCTTATGTTGCAGTGTGTTACTGTAGCAGTATGCAGTACTGCAGTGTGCTTATGTAGCAGTATGCCATATGTGTGTAAGTATGCAATGATGCAGTGTACTTCTGTTGCAGTGTGTTACTGTAGCAGTGTGGTACTGCAGTGTGCTTATGTAGCAGTCTGACGTATGTGTGTAAGTATGCAATGATGCAGTGTACTTCTGTTGCAGTGCATTTCTGTAGCAGTGTGGTACTGCAACAGTATGCAGTGCTGCAGTATGCTTCTCTAGCAGTATGACATATGTGTATAAGTATGCAATGATGCAGTGTGTTTCTGTAGCAGTGTGTTATTGTAGCAGTATGCAGTACTGCAGTGTGGTTCTGTAGCAGTATGCCGTATTTGTATATGTATGCAATGATGCAGTGTGCTTCTGTTGCAGTATGTTACTGTAGCAGTATGCAGTGCTGCAGTGTGTTTCTGTAACATTATGACGTATGTGTATAAGTATGCAATGATGCAGTGTGTTTCTATTGCAGTGTGGTACTGTTGCAGTATGCAGTACTGCAGGGTGATTCTGTAGCAGTATGAGGTAGGTGTATAAGTATGCAATGATGCAGTGTGTTTCTGTAGCAGTATGCCGTATGTGTATAAGTATACAATGATGCAGTGTCTTTATGTAGCAGTGCGTTACTGTAGCAGTATGCAGTAGTGCAGTGTGTTTGTGTAGCAGTATGACGTATGTGTATAAGTATGCAATGGTGCAGTGTGTTTCTGTAGCAGTGCGTTACTGTAGCAGTGTGCAGTACTGCAGTGTGCTTCTGTAGCAGTGTGATGTGATAAGTATGCAATGATTTAGTGTGCTTCTGTTGCAGTGTGTTATGGTAGCAGTATGAATTACTGCAGTGTGCTTATGTAGCAGTATGCCATATGTGTATAAGTATGCAATGATGCGGTGTGCTTCTGTAGCAGTATGACGTAGGTGTATAAGTATGCAATGATGCAGTGTGCTTCTGTTGTAGTGTGTTACTGTAGCAGTATGCAGTCCTGCAGTGTGCTTATGTAGCAGTGTGCCAAATGTGTATAAGTATGCAATGATACAGTGTGTTTCTGTAGGAGTGTGTTACTGTAGCAGTATGAAGTACTGCAGTGTGCTTCTGTAGCAGTATGAGGTATGTGTATAAGTATGCAATGATGCAGTGTGTTTCTGTAGTGGTGTGTTACTGTAGCGGTATGCAGTACTGCAGTGTGCTTCTGTAGCAGTATGAGATATGCGTATAAGTATGCAATGATGCAGTGTGCTTCTGTTGCAGTGTGTTTCTGTTGCAGTATCTTACTGTAGCAGTATGCAGTCCTGCAGTGTGCTTCTGTAGCAGTATGCCATATGTGTATAAGTATACAATGATGCAGTGTGTTTATATTGCAGTGTGCAATATACACTCACACACAAATGACCACCAGTAAGCACACTTTTCAACACACAACCAATGTGGATAAAGGTGCACTTAGTGGAAGCCGAGAGTTTAGAAACTTTCTATTGAATAATGTCAACACACAAATGTGGCTGTCCCAGATCATGAGGTTGCGGAGTTCCAACTACTCGAACAAAGGATAATCGCTAACTATGCAGGACAACCATATGGGAGGAGTGTTTAAGCAAACAATCCAGCGCAGGTGCAGAAATGTCAAAGGATAACTCATGGCACAATAACTAATCATAAACGGACTTCGAATAGTCAATAAACATGTGGCAAGTTCGACTTAGCTGAACAAACATGGTACACCTGGCGCATATGGGACTAGCATTGCCCATAATGCCAGGTGAGCAGCTGTGTTTGAACATGCTACATTGTGGGACTTCGAATTTAGCATTTGGTTAAGTTTATTTATATGTACAGAGAGTTGGTGGTTGGGTGTTGGAATTTTACATCCTAACACCATCTAAGGTCATACCAGGACAGGTACCGACTTGTGACAGTGCGCAATCATGGCAGCTTTATAGTGCTGCCCCACTGGGAAATCAGGCTGCCGACACCATGGCCAGATATTCCACTCAGTCACATTATCCTGACACTGAGCTAACCATTCCTTGCCCTATCCTATTAATGCCAAGTGCCATGCTCGGAAGCAACAAGTATAAATTTTGTAAGTCATTGGTTTGACTCGACCTGGAACCAAACTCCCGATCTCCCGCACGCAAGGCCCGAGCTCTACCGATTCGGCCACCGCACCCAGTATATATATATATGTATATAGATATATATAGAGAGAGAGATGATATACACTGTGTAGTAATACAAGTGTCATTATAAAGCAAGACTCGTCTTCTCCGACCTTTGTTATAAATGAATTTATGTCATCTATAATCATTTCTTTTATGCACAAATTGTTACTTGTCTTAGTTGTTTCATTTATCGGTCCCTCCGATATCAGGGAAGCTACTATATGAGGCCAACATCGGTATGGATGCAGCTTTGTCCCTCTAATGGTGCAGTCACACTACGACGCTTCTCGCCGGCGACCTGGCGACGTGTGGTGTTTTTGGGCGAAAATGGGTGAAATATCGAGACACGCTGGGGGCGCGTTATGCGCGTGTCGGTACACGTCGGTAGACTATCCTTGACGTTGATGGTCGGTGGACAACGTCGGCGCCCGTTGCCGGTTGCCCAAGGTTTTAAGCATGTACAAAAAAAACAACGACCAGCAGCGCGCGCAAATATATGGGTAAGGACGTTAGGAGGACGTTAGGTGGTCGTCGAGCTCCGTTGGACGTGCCGGAATAACATTATGGGAATGCTAGGCAGACGGCGCGCGCGTGGGCGGGTCGTCTCCACACATTGCACCAAATCATTGCTTTCTTGGTTTACGTCCTACCAAAATCTAAGGTAATATGAGCACGTCGCGCCAAACTTTTTTTTGTTTTTCCCCCAATGCGTAGACACCCGTTGGCCGCGCGCTACTAGCACGCTGCCCTGACACCGATCTTTTCCCCCAAACCGCCGAAAAGTTGGACGTTTCTCGACGCATAGAAGTTATTTTGTGCACTGGTGGCACACCGGAGAGAAGCGTCGTAGTGTGACTGCACCATAAGACAAGTAGTACTGTCAATTACATATATATCTCCTTCTTTTTGGGTGTCCATCAGTGGCAACGATAACAGCAACTCATCATTTGTTGTGAACTTGTTTATGTCGAAGAATCCAATTTGTGCTTGCAATGTGTGGTGGCAGGTTGGACCTGTGTGTGTAGCTGCATTCAGAAAATCTTGTAGCTGATGTGGACCATATTTCCTCTGCTGATGCTTCTGTTAACCTTGAGATATACGATCAATTTCAAATTATGTTGGGCCTTTGCGAATAGAAGCATCCGATGAACTCCTGTCCTCTGTCACTATTTCCTAGGTTGTAGTGTTGACAATACATTACTGTCTATTAAGTATATATATGTATATATACAGTATAACCCCGTTAAACCAAACTTGAAGGGACCCTATGAATTTGTTTGGATTAACCGATGATTGGGTTAACCAAGCTTTGGCTTTGACTTTGAGTTTGAATAAGTATGTCTTGCACATGTAACGTACAATGTATGTGGACACTTTGATTATTGCTTGTTATGTAACTACAGTATAACCCCGTTAAAACAAGCTTGGTTAAACCAAACGATCAGTTAATCCAACATTTTTTCGCTGGTCCAGCAAAATACTACCATTCATCATATAACAAAGTTGGTGGGGTCTCAGATGACCTTATAGCCACATGAAAGTCTGGTTTAGCCATACCGGAGTGGCCTGGGGTCCGACAATTTTGTTTGGATTAACCAATAATTTGGATTAACCAACTTTGGTTTAACCAAATTTTGTATATGATAAATGGTAGTATTTTGCTGGGTCGCGGAAAAAAGTTTGGATTAACCGATCGTTTGGTTTAACCGAGGTTGATTTAATGGGGTTATACTGTACATATATACCGCACAGCATATGCTTTACTTACAAATATATTAAAATGAGTAATAGAAAATGCATCTTGGCTAGGAGTTGGTTAGATATTACATTTGCAGTCCTTGCCCTATTCTATTAATGCTGAGTGCCAGGAGACCAGCTAGATAAGCATCGCTTTTCTGGGATCCTTTCTGTATGTAAGGAATTTGTATGCATTTATTGTATAGCCTCAGTTTATTGTAAACATACGTTGCAGAGAGTCAAAATAAAAGAATTGAATTGATTGAGGGAGGTGTATCAATTCTGTAATTGTAAACCATTGGAAGTAAACCATTTAAAAGACTTACAATTTCCTTCTGTTCATAAACGACTTACCCCAAGCACTGAGGCAAACAAAATGCATTTTATTTGCTGATGACGCAGTCCAACTGGTATCAAGCAGTAACTTAGCAAAAGCAGCAGAATTGACAAATGAAAATTTGGCTAGAATAAATATATGGTGCAAAGAAAACAAATTAACTCTCAATATAATCAAAACTGAATATGTTATCTATGGCACCAAGAACAAGAAGGACAAAGCCCCAGAAGTCCAAATAAAGATTGGGAATGAAACACTAAGGGAGGTAGAGACCTACAAATATTTGGGAACTGAACTGGATGGAACTCTAAATGGGAATAAACAACTAAGTAGATTAAATCAGTCACTGGCAAGGAAACTGAACACCTTCAGAAAAGTCAGGGGTTTTATAAGTGAAAAAACAGCTCTTCTTATGTACAAAACAATGATCCTCCCAATAATTGATTATAATGACCTAATATATGAATTACTCACAAAACAGCAACAAGCAAAGCTTCAAACAATACAAAATAGGGCACTCAGGACAGTTTACAAAGGCCAACATCTACATACAGAAGAACTAAATGCTAAAGCTGGAATGGACAAACTAGACACAAGGCGCAAAAGGCATCTCTTAGGACTCATGTACAATAGAGCCCAAGACACAATATATACTGACACAAGTATTCACAATACTAGGGCAGCAGATGGCAACCTCTTGAAAATTCCCTATCCAAGGACTAACAAACTCAAAAGAGCACCTATTTATCAGGGAAGCCAACTCTGGAACAAACTCGCTGCCAAAACCAGGAATGCAACAACCTACCAGCAATTTATATCTAGATTAAAGGTTGAGTACCCAACATAGACATACCTTAATAAACCTACCTGGATTGACCACAAACATTGAGAACTGAAATAAATACATAGTTCCAAACCACTCCCTTCCCTCTCCCTCTCTGAAATCCCCCCCTGGCAAAAAGAGTAAAAGCAATAACAACTACCAAAGTATACCCACCAGCCTATAACACCTGACTAAACCAATACAACATATACTACTGACAAAGCTATAGTTGACCCAAGACAATTTAAATGAGACGTGCAACCATTATTTGCATAATCCAAAATCCACAACTACCTGTATCAGCAAGTCATGCCCATTATATTAATGTCTCCTCACAGGTATGATCATCAAATCACTGATATAGTCTAAAGGTAAATGGCTATTCTCCAGTCTATATGTGCAAAATAAGATCCCCACTATATTTGTAATGCCTCATTTTAACCTACTACTGTCTATATTGTTCATACCATCGCATCGTCTCATCCATAAATAGTTCATATGCACTATAATTGGTAAGGCTGGAAGACCAGCGCCTCGGTGCGGAACAAAGATATTATTCAACGGGAATACAAATTTGAACAAAACAAAAAAAAGATTGTAGTCTGCACTGACCTCTCAGGCATGGAACTACATGAATAGGTGGCCATGAATAGGGTTATGACATCAGGGAGCATTTGGTGGCCTAATGGTTAGCAGTGTTGGGTTCGAATCCTACTCTAGGCATAATATTTTTCATTGTCATCACCCCATGATATAAACATAAATAGAGTAGATTGATGGATTTTGGATTATGCAAATAATGGTTGCACATCTCATTTAAATTGTCTTGGGTCAACTATAGCTTTGTCAATAGTATATGTTTTATTGGTTTAGTCAGGTGTTATAGGATGGTGGGTATACTTTGGTAGTTGTTATTTCTTTTACTCGGTCCCATGGTCGGTCGATTTAGAGAGGTTTTACTGCATACGTTTATATAGTGTACCTCCATATGTCTAGATAAAGCCGGGTAAATAAATGTGTCAATATCTATTCTAATCTAAATACAAACGCTCCGATATGCGACCAATGTAAATACCTTGTGCTGCCGAGTGCATTGTGCGTTGCTTGTGAGCGTGTGCGTGCGCAGGTGTGCGTGTGTGCGTGCGTGCGTGCGTGCGTGCGTGCGTGCATGCGTGCGCGCTTGAGGGCAGGGGCGCTTCTGTTCACAGTGGAACGCTACGCAGTGTAATCCATACAAGGACACGCGCCGATATTTGGATTGTTTTTGTTGGCAATTTTTTCCCGCTCACTTTTCTGTACTCCTGCTTCTGGCATCATGTTTCCCAGGTATACCACCGTAGATGCATTTGATATGCACACACGGCATATGGGGTGTTGCCGCTGAACTGCCAGAAAGCACAGAGGATGTCGCAGAAACAGCAGTACTTTATTTCTTTATTTATTGTATAACCTTTAAAGGCACGGCTGAATATATATACATATATTTAACCGTCGGGCTACTCCACCCCCACTTAAGGCAAGCCTCCGGGTTAATTTATATAATTATTTCCATGTGAATTTCCTGGGCCAGCCGCGGGCCGCCACTGCCTCCCGTCCCGTCTGCAGGTAGTCCGCGTCTGTCGGTGTTGTTACCGGGCTAAAGTCAACCAGCCAGAGTATCGTCTAAATACGGATGTTGCCCTTCTCGCATTTATTGGCCTAAAGCATTTACCGAGTTATTTCAAGTACTGGCTATTCTCCCCGCCTTGCAGTGTATTTAATATGTTTGAATTGATCCAGAACTAAGCAGACATGCTAGTGTTACTGCCACTGTCACTGATAATCAGCCTAAGTTACTGTCATATTTTACCCAAAAGAACTCTACGTTAATTCTGTTAATGTGTCTGTTGTAATCCTCCCGCAGATGGGTTAAGTAGCTGCATAAGGCCTATTAGGCTTAAGGCCCTTAATTATATATAAAGCAATTGAATATTAAGTTTGACCATAGCACTTAATCTATGGAAGTCTGGAGAATAGTAAAGAATGCAAGGAACCTTCCAATTTACCTTTCCAAGAGCTCACGGCTTTATTCTTAACCAAACTAACAATCAATCGTAGCAACATGTTGTTTATGTATTATTTAATCCCCTCCCATATTATTAAGTTCAAAACAAGTTTAGAATTTTGAAAATAAAAGCCTAAATCTCGGCTAAAACATCAGAGCGCCCATAAACACGTCTGATGGGTCTGGGTCAGAACACCCCACTGTGATATAAATAGATGGGGGATACCCCACCACGTGAGAGGGAACCCACGTGACGTCATGACGGCCCGAAGGCCGTAAATAAACCAGTACTTAACAAGCACTCATTGAGTCGAGTCGTATATGTAGGCATCCAACTGTTACATGGTGTCAGATACAAGGAACTCGAAATGGCGCTCACAGGACTAAAGCCGCCAGCACCCCTAAATTTGGAGGACAATCTATCCCTAAACTGGGAACAGTGGTACGATTCGTACAAATTCTATGCAGCAGCAGCCGGGATACACAACAAACCGGAGAAGGTACAGTGCGCGGTGTTTTTGCATGTAGCCGGGGCAGAGGCCCAAAAAGTATACCGAACATTGAAGGTTGACACCAACATAATAGACAGGATTCAGCCTTTGATTGCAGCTTTCCGCACGTACTGCAAAGGAAAGACAAACATAACAGTCATACGGTATAAGTTTAATTCACTACAACAAACAACACAAACGATGGATGTATACATTCGAGAGTTACAATACCGCATTGCGCACTGCGAATATGGAGATCTCGCTGACTCCATGTTATGTGACCGCTTAATATGCGGAGTCAAAAACTCCAAACTAAGGGACCGACTGCTACAAACAGCAAATCTAACATTAGAACAATGCATTGAGACATGCCGACTCAGCGAACACCAATCAAACCTACTGTCAGAAAATTCAACAGTGGAACTAGAACATGTAGATGCCGTAAATACACGTTCGTACACACCAGCCACTGTCACATCACGTACGCCAGCGTGGGCGAATCAACGACCGCTGTCAAGAGCAGGGAGCACACATACGCAGTGTGGACGATGCGGATATAGGCACACACCCGGACAATGCCCAGCAAAAGGCAAACAATGCTCAAAGTGTCGACTAATTGGACATTTTTCAAAAGTATGCAAAACGAAGAAACAAAACCAGGCGAGTCTAAACATGTTACAGGTAGATGACCACAACACCCCCCCAGCGGACGCCCAAGATGACCTTGATGATGACTACGATTTATTTGTTGGATGCGTATCAAAACCAAATGAACATGACACAAACTTATGGTTTACTACCATATCGCTAGGATCCCAGAAAGTTAAATTTAAGCTGGATACAGGCTCGCAAGCAAACATAATACCCAGAGGCGTATACAACAAGCTCAGCAACGTCGTACTGAAGCCAAGCAAGTGCACCCTGATCACGTTCTCGGGCGAACGAATTCGCCCGGAAGGGGAGGCATAGATCGCTACAGACGGTAAAATGATGCGATACCAGATTACAAGCAGTGGATGCCCAATTCTAGGAAGTGAAGCCTGCACGAGGCTAGGGCTGATTCAACGCGTCAACATAATATCAAAGAAAAGGGAGACTACCACACGGCAACCAACCACAGTCAAGTCCGACGAGCCCAGTGCACAGCGCCTGGTAAATAAATACTCAGACATTTTCGAAGGGTTAGGCAAAATTAAAAGTGATGCTGTAATACACATAGATAATGATGTAACCCCTTGTGTAGACCCACCTAGACGCATACCACACGCAATAGAAAATCATGTAAAAGAAGAACTAAAAAAAATGATCCGGCTAGGGGTAATCATTGAAGAAACAGATCCCACCACCTGGGTTAACTCTATAACCATAGTTAAGAAGCCTAACAAAATACGCATATGTTTGGACCCAACTAAATTAAATAGAGCCATATTAAATAGCCCCTATCCTACAAGGACAATAGAGGAAGTAATCGCTAGAACATCAGACGCAAAAAATTTCTCAGTTATCGACGCAAACAGCGGTTACTGGCAAATAGAACTAGATCAAAAAAGCAGTAAATTATGTACCTTTAACACACCATGGGGGCGGTATCGTTTCACCAGATTACCTTTCGGCATCAAAACGGCCGGAGACATTTTTGTACAAGAAATGAACAAAATTTTATACGTGCTACCTGGAGTGAACGTCGTAACAGATGACATACTGGTATACGGGTCAACAGTTGAAGAACACAATACTAGATTAGAAGCGGTGTTCAAAAGGGCCCAAGAGGTCAACTTAAAATTCAATCCAGAAAAATCTAGAATATGCAAAAAGGAGGTAAATTATGTAGGACATACACTGACCCAGTCAGGCGTTAAGCCAACCAATGAAAGAGTGCAGGCAATCATCGACATGCCTGAGCCTAAAGACAAAGCAGGAATACAGAGGTTCTTAGGCATGGTCGGATACGTAGGGAAATTCATACCAAACATGTCAGAAACAGCTAAACCACTACGTACAATACTAGAAAAAACCGTTGAATGGCACTGGCAACACGAGCAAAAAGAAGCTTTCGAAATGTTAAAAAAACTATTAATTACAGCACCAGTTCTGCAGTACTATGACGTAAAAAAAAGCGTAACACTACAAGTAGATGCATCGAAATCCGGTCTGGGACCAGTATTATTCCAAAATGAAGGTCCAGTAGCTATGGCATCAAAGTCCCTAGATCATGCTCAGTCAAATTACGCAGTAATCGAAAAAGAGCTTCTGGCGATATGCTACGGCTGTAAGAAATTTCATCAATATATCTTTGGCAAACAAATAACCGTACAAACAGATCACAAGCCTTTAATTGCAATAATGAACAAACCTATACACATGCTGTCTGCTAGGATGCAGAGGATGAGGCTCCGCCTACAAAATTACAACATTGTATTAACGTACATTAAAGGGGTAAATATGTATTTTGCAGATGCCCTATCACGCGCCCACTTGACCACAATCCACCCGAATGACCTATTCGACACGACCTTAGCTGTAGCGCAGCTTGACGTGGCGCCACACATGCTGCAATGCATCGCAAGTAGTACTCAGACAGATGATGTTCTCCTAGAGGTGATTCGACACACACAAGAAGGTTGGCCAGAAATTAAAGAAAAAATACATCAATTGGCACGACCATTTTTCACATTTAGAGACACTATCACATATGCTGATGGTATACTACTCAAAGACAGTCAGCTGATTATACCATCCAAAATGCAACAAGAAATGTTAGGTATCATACACGAATCACATCTAGGCATCATAAAGTGCAAAGAACTAGCTCGCGACAATATTTTCTGGCCCGGAATTTCAAAACAAATACAAGATACAGTAGCAAGATGCCTAATTTGCCAATCACTACGAAATAAACTGCACGCAGAACCACTGGTATGCCACCAAACACCAGATCTGCCATTCCAAAAAGTCGGTATCGATTTATTCCAGATACAAAATAAAACCTTCTTCATTGTAGTAGACTACTACTCAAAATACCCAGAGGTATCAGAACTGGTTTCGACCACCAGCGTAGCAACAATTGTAGCACTAAAACAAATCTTCTGCCGTTTTGGCATACCCGAAACGGTCGTTTCGGACAATGGTCCACAATTCCATAGTGCAGAATACAAAAACTTCGCTAAAGAATTTGGTTTCCAAGCAGTATTTTCTAACCCATTACATGCCCAAAGTAACGGGTTGGCAGAACGTTACGTGCAGACAGTCAAACACATAATAAAGAAGGCAGATAAAATGGGCAGGGACTACAACGTCGCACTACTAAATTACAGAAATACGCCTCTCAGCCACATACACGCATCACCTGCACAACTACTGCTTAGCAGAAGACTTAAATGCAAATTACCAGCAACAAATAATCACTTGAAACCAAGAACGCAGGAACACAAAGCAGCAGAGTTCGACCAGGTACAGCGATCACAGAAAATGTATCACGACAAACGGGCGGGTGCACAACACATGCAATTAAAAATAAATGACAACATACAATACCTGAACAATGAGGGCCAATGGAGCCCAGGAACAATAGTCCAAACCAACACACCAGGCCACAGAGATTATCACATACAGAACACAAGAAACAGAATATTAAGGAGAAATCGTAAATACATGTTCAAAGTACCAGATCAGATAGCAAAACCAAGTGAGGCAAAAGCAAAAATAAACAATGCAGTGTGCGCTCTGGCAAGACAATCATGTGCTCCAGCTACAGACGAGTCTCATTACGTAACACGGTACGGTCGAGTGGTACGCCCAGCTGGAACGTCAAGACGGACAAACCGCTAGACAAGGGGTATATCTGTACATAACTAATAAACGATGAGAGAGCTGTAAGCCTAGTATTGAGGCACAGGTCAATACATGCGAAAACAAACGTAGAAAATTAACACATAAGACATGTTACCGAATTCACCGGTTGTTATACACCAACGTTAAACACTAACACAAAAAAAAAAAAGAAAAAAAAAAAGGAATGTCACCTGTTAATGATAAGTTGGTACCGAAACATTGCGAAATGATGTTAATGATAAGTTAGATAAGAAACCCCAAAGAAAACTGTCACCTGTTAAACACTTGTAACGTTCTCACACATATTTTAAAAAAAAGAAAAAAAGAAAAAAAGAAGGGAGATGTGATATAAATAGATGGGGGATACCCCACCACGTGAGAGGGAACCCCGCGTGACGTCATGACGGCGGGAAGGCCGTAAATAAACCAGTACTTAACAAGCACTCATTGAGTCGAGTCGTATATGTAGGCATCCAACTGTTACACCCACCTCCTCTCGCTCACAATTGACGTCTCCAAGCAATGCTTTATGGCCGGAAACCCGGGGGCTCGCAAATGTTGGCATTCACGAATCGGTCAGAAGGCGAATCGCAAAAAAGAACTCTGCCCAGGTAGCCTCCCCTAATGCGATCTTCTTACAGCCATCCCCCCGAGTAATAAGATGGTGCGGAAAACAGTTCATACCTGGGGGATGCTGTAACGCTTGCACGTTATCCATCATGAAGTCAGCTGCAGTAGGGAAAGTCTGATGAGGAACCTGCAAAGCAGGGGCAGCCGTCGGCAATGTAGGGAGATAACCAGCTGGGTACGGTTGATGCACATACTGCCGTGGAACCGAAAGATCAGCTCGAAGCGGAGCCCTCCCTCGAGCTTGCAGTGACGGCGAAGCGACACGGTGTGGCACTGACAACGCCGGCAAGGAACGGGAATCCCGTGAGGGCGAGCCATGAGGCACCCAGCGCGAAGAACCATCGGCAGTTACCCTCGAGACATTCGGCGGAATTCGCCGAGGCCCTCTACGATGAGGAGAACGACTCACACGAGTCACAATGGACGGGGTAGAGTCGTGAGCAGCAGCGGAAGGCGGCGGCAAGCCACGCACACCCCCTGGAGTAGCAGCCAGACGCTCCAACGCTTCTAGCCGAGCCAGCACAGCTGGTGAAGCCCTAGACAATGAAGAACCATTACGTGAAGACGAGCCTTCAGACGAGTCACTTGAGCGAGGTGGGGCTCGAGCCGATACCTTCCTAGGAAGTACTGGACGAGAAGTCACTGAGCCACCTCGTTTACCACGACGAGCCTTAGTAGGAGGCATGGCAAGCGATCTTAGACACAAATCGATAGGTGTTACTCCAGCGGCAGTCGGGCCAGGAGTGAGCTTATCACTGGTGACTGATTCGCCGCCCTGGTGTCTCGTGAGTGAATTAGGAATGTTAGCTAGCCAACATTACCAATGTTAAACTCCATGATATTTAATGTGGAGCCAAATCTCTGCTTCCTGCCTCCTCCGCACCGTGAGCCAACGGTCATTCTGCTCACTTTCAACCAATGTCAGAGCTGCCAAGTAGATAAGAGTGTGAAGGACCGGTCACACATATGTTAGTGAACGTAGTTGAACGTAGATAGCATAACATACAGTAAGTGGCAGACCACCAAACCCTCAGCCGCGGTTTCTCACCCCCCCCCCCCCCCAGCCCCCACTTTTTAAATTTGTTGCTGTTCCTCTGTTATCTCCAGTCAACCATATACGATGACAGAGACAGTCCAGGTAAAAATGTAAAATTTAAGACGTAAATGCACTGGGATTGGTCCCACTGCTTCACTGGTCACAGATGGTCCAGTGTATTATTGACAACCCCACCCCAACAACATAATTCATAAACTCACATAACTAGCTACATTAGAGTTACACAAGAATTTTCCTAACAAACCAACATTTATATATCGCTTGCCTAACTGCAACTGAACATTAAAGCTTACTACAAGTTTACCAACTGAATACAGAAGATAACTTCTGCTTACATTCTAAATACTATGTAAATACTCACATTGATCTGACTAATATTGATCTAGTTATATGACACTACTGTACCATATTGTTATGGAACTTTTGAGTTTCAGAATTTCATTGCGTTACATGGTGCAAATTGTCTATTCAACATGTATTGTACACCTTATTCTATATACCTTTTGTGTAAATAACACTGAATTGAAAAATGTCTGGAAGACCAGTGCTTCGGCACTGACAAAAGACTTATTCAGCAGAATAAACATATTTACCAAAAAAAACAAAAAAAACATGGGTGAAATGTGGGAGAAACGTGCTGTCACTACGTTCAAATACGTTAAGGTAAGGCAGGCTTTGGTTGATGATCCACCTAATAGTACGGATACATATATTATGGTATGTATCCTGGTACGCTACTGTATGGATCCCAGTACGTCCAACTACATTCATCTATTTTCAACTACGTTCAACTACGCAGCCCTCCACTACGTTCAACTACATTGAACTTGGTCAACTAACGGCTATGTGACCACGACAGAACAGCCACGGTTTTGTCTGGGTCAAAGTATGCTAGCGTATGCTAGGGTATGCTCGATTATTCTAGAATATGCTAGAGTACACTAGAGTACATTAAGAAGTATGATATAGTATGCTAGAGTATGCTAGAGTACACTAGAGTATGATATAGTATATTGTCATCATGGAGGCAACGTCTGCCTCAAACGTAGTGCTCTGATGAACATGTCAAAATCTTAAATCGGAACTCACGTCCCACAGACGTTCTTATCACATTATCATCATGGAGCAGTATGGATGCGGGTACATTGCACTACGTTCAACTACGTTCAGCTACGTTAGCCTCCACTACATTCAACTACGTCCACTAACGTGTATGTGACCGGGCCTTCAGTATGGATATCCTACCTAATACACAATTTATATACAGGGAGGAATAATGGTGACGAAGTGGGGAGGTGGGTGTGTATGTGGGGGGGGGGGGGGGGGGGGGGTTGTGGCAGGGGAGGGAGAAGTGAGGCAAATTGTTGCTTTCGTGGGAGGTTATAAATTGAAAGCGGGGAATCCGGGAGATTGGAGTTGTTTTGATATAACTTAGGGAGATCTACCACCCACTGTGCTGACTTTGCACCTGTGATGTAATAGATGACGCATTATACGAGTATAAATGCTAAGGGAACATATATACTTTGCTACCTCTTCCATCGGCGCATTAATGGAGTGCCCCACCCCAGCTGTCTGGGAGTTGTATACGGGTGCCCAGCCCTCGCGCCACACACACTGGATGAATTGATGTGCTGTATAAGCATTATACCAGTATACTTATCCGTAAACTGATTATCCTCTAAAGTGTGCCCCTGTTGCACCATGTCTGACACTTTGTTGTTGAAGATTTATACTGCCTATCACGGATAAGCCTGAATAGGCTTGTTTTCACCATTAGACAGTTTGTCGATAGAAAGCTTGAGCCTACACTTTTACCGACCCAAGGGATCTTTAACCTCCCACACCACATAGACATGGTATGAGAGCAACCGGCCTTTGATGCGCTGTAAGTTATACACAGTGGTGGAAATCCAAATTGGCAGAGGTGGGGACAGAGGGAATCGAACCATGGACCTTCAGATTAGGAGTCCGACCTAGAAAAATGTCAGACACTCTAACCACTCCGCCACAGAGAACACCACAACTACTGACACTTAACAACTCAGTCGGAATGGACATGCTCCTCTCCTCCTTGCCTGGTGAACCAACAATCAAATGAACCAACCTTCAATCAAATGAACCAACCTTTTCATGACATAGGTATGTCTATGAATTTTCAAGTGAACCAACCTTTTCATGAATATATTATATTTACAAATCTAGATTAGAGATATAGTGTATACAAATATATATATGTATACATATATATGCAGTTCGTTGGTTGTTGGAGTGTTAAGTCCTGGCAATATTTCAAATCATATCTGGATGGGTACTGACTTTTGACAGTGCTCAATCATGGAAACTTTATAGTTCTGCCCCACTGAGAGACCAGTCTGCCAGCACCATGACCTGATATCCCATTCAGTCACATTCACATGACAATAAGCCAACCAGTCCTTGCCCTATCTTACTAATACTGAGTGACTGGCTAGGAAGCTACAAGTTTAACATGATAAGACCAGCGTTTGAACCCCACAGTTCGAGTCCCATGATCATCATAGTTGGCCATCCCATCTTGTCCCAATAATTAAGCATGCGACGTGCAAGAGGCTGTAAATAACCAAAAGAGCCCCATGTAACTCCCAACTGTTGCTCTTAGCGGCTATCCTATACCAGATGGCACGAGTTCAACGTTGTTCGAGTGTTATTTAATTCACAAGTTCACTGCCAGAACTACTACCAACAGACACACAGCGAAAACACAAACACACAGAAAACAAACATACAGAGAAAACACACACACTCGGCCGTGCCTATCTTCTGGGCAACTGCTACTAGTGGAGCCGTGTCGGTGAGTCGACGTAGTTGTAAATATATGAACAAGTCAAATGTACACAGGGCGCCCCTTGGCGGCCCCTCGAAGAAGCTCAGAGCGCTGGGAGTAGTAGTAGTAGAAGCTTGGCGCAGATCTTGAGCAGGTCTGAGCAGGTCTGATCAGGTCTGAGTAGATATTGAATGATCTTGAGCAGATCATGAGCAGATCATGAACAGATCATGAGCAGATTTTGAGAATGTATTGACAAGATCTTGATCGGATCTTGAGCAGATATTGAGCAGGTCGTGAGCAGCTTGCCCAGTGAACCCAGTGACATGTGCAGAACGTGCTGGGGGAAGCACACCATTCAAATGGCCTGATTTGTATCCCTCACATAATATGATATACCATATGTGTCAAAACGGGCGCAGTGGCCGAATAGGTAGAACATGGGCCTCACATGCGGGAGATCATACAATTGATACTTGTAGCTTCCTGGCCTGGCGCTCGGCATCAATATGATAGGGACATAACTGGTTAGCTCAGTGTCAGGATAATATGACTGAGTGGGATATTGGGTCATGGTGCCAGCAGCCTGATTTCCCAATGGGGCAGCACTATTAAGTTCACATGAGTGCGTACTATCACAAGTCGGTACACATCCTGATATGACCTTAGATGTTGCCTGCTTCAATAACCAACCAACCATCTGTGTAAAAGAGAAGACAAAATAGTTGTTCGGCTACGAGGATCATAGCTCCTCAGGCCGAATTCCCGCGCACTGCACACAAAGTATGTTAAATCGAATAAGTCCATCCACTGATACACATACAAGATACCAGCCGGGATGACGAGTTGAGCGTCCGCCTCCCGTTTTGGTAAGCTATGGGGTTTGAACACCCAAGTTTGAAACCTGGCATGGTGTTTTTGTTAATGTAGACTGTATCCTGCTGTGGGAGTACAGTAATGTAGGTTATATATAACTCAGTCAATATCCTCAATGGGCTAAGGACAAGACCAACTCTAGGAAATCATACCAACAAAAAGCAGCACGTTACTAGGAATAGGATCACTCAATATAATCAGAAGCTCTCTTCTACAAGGCTCTCTGGTGCACCCCCATCCCGCAAAACCAGACGGGATGGCCGAATGAGTTACAGCATGCTGGTAGATCGTGGGGTCGTGGGTTCGAGCACTGGTCGACTCAAACCAATGAATTAAAAATTGATATTTGTCACTTCCTAGCCTGGCTTTCGGCATTATAACGATAGGACAAGGACTGGTTGGCTCAGTGTCAGGATAATGTGATTGAGTGGGATATCAAGTCATGGTGCCGGCAGCCTGGTTTCCCAGTGGGACAGCACTAAAATGTTGCCATGAGTGCGCACTGTCACAAGTCGGTACCTGTGCTGATATGACATTCGATGTTGCTAGGACGTAAAACAACAAACAAACAACAACCAAAAAACCCATCCCGCAGCTGACGCTCTTCTTGCCACTTGTCTTTAATCAGTCACTATCAGTTTATTGCTGCTGTTTGGCCGTTGCGTATGAAGCAGTCGGGGTGGGCGGGAGGCAGGGAGGCGGGAGCGGGGGCGACGGAGGCGGGAGCGGGAGGGGGGGCGGGGAGGCGGGACGGGGAGGGGGCGGGACGGGAGGCGGGGAAGCGGGAGGCGGGGAGGCGGGGCGGGAGGCGGGAGGCGGGGAAGCGGGAGGCGGGGAGGCGGGAGGCGGGAGGCGGGGAGCGGGGAGGCGGGGAGGCGGGAGGCGGGGAGCGGGGAGGCGAGGCGGGGAGCCGGGGAGGCGGGGAGGCGGGGAGGCGGGGAGAGCGGGGAGAGCGGGGAGGCGGGGAGGCGGGGAGGCGGGGAGGCGGAGGCGGGGAGGGCGGGGAGGCGGGAGGCGGGAGCGGAGGCGGGGGAGGCGGGAGGGCGGGGAGGCGGGGAGAGCGGGAGACGGGAGGCGGGGAGGGCGGGGAGCGGGGAGGCGGGAGCGGGGAGGCGGGGAGCGGGGAGGCGGGAGGCGGGGAGGCGGGGAGGCGGGGAGGCGGGGAGGCGGGGAGCGGGGAGGCGGGGAGCGGGGAGGCGGGGAAGCGGGAGGAGGCGGGGAGCGGGGAGGGGGAAGCGGGGAGGCGGGGAGGCGGGGAGGCGGGGAGGCGGGGAGGCCGGGAGGCGGGGAGACGGGGAGGCGGGGAGGCGGGGAGGCGGGGAGGCGGGGAGGTGGGGAAGCGGGGAGGCGGGGAGGCGGGGAGGCGGGGAGGCGGGGAGGCTTGCCTCCCTATTGCCTCCGCAATAATGATGCATCGCTGATATTTCATATCTGGGAATTGAGATTGTAGATATCATTGTGGAGCTTAGGTTAATTAAATGGATGGAGTATGCTTGATTGCGTTAAGTAGAATGGATTTCCTCGTCTGCTGTATATCAGCGTCACATCGGAGAGTTAGTCGTGTGCTCCTAACATTTCGATACATTAAAGAAGGAAATAAAACACAGGGGAAACTATATGAGTATACGCAGGTCTTATGTGACCCGTTTTGGGAAACTGTACCTTTGTCCTGCAATCCTTCTATCGCGAGAAAACATGAATTTAATTAGTCCCGCAAAGACTGCTTTGCCTAGTCAACCGGTACATTCATGATATTATGAAATGGTAATAAATGGCGATATTTTGACAAGGAACTTAAAATCACTCAATGTCCATGGTGTACTAATCAGTCGGAACCCCCCCCCCCCCCATCCAATTAGTACTCTATTAATCATATCAGATGAAGGGTGATAAGTGATGGTTTGGACACAGTTTTATACTCTTTTGACATACATTACTGTGCTATATTTTGCGTGCTTGAAATGTAATATTCCTTACTCAGATATGTTTAACCACTGTATGAGCCCCCCTGTTGCCAGGATGTAAAGCCCCAACAAACACACGATTAATGATAAGTGAGAAACTGCATTCATTCTTCCGTTGTTGGCGTATTCTTTAACAAACAAAAATCAATTTAGTTTACCTTCACACCTTAACAGCTTGACACCTTCATTGGGTGGCTGATATTGGCAGTGTTTTGGTAATAAATCTCCGAGACTCGCGATAGTTTGTGAACCCAGTAGACTGGGGTCATGCATGCTCTACTGACTTTGGGAACGACCTCGCCCCGATCGGAAAGCCGGGATCTTTGTAACATTTTAGTGCACATGTTTAGTTGGCGATAAGTGTGTTTGTTCCCCGCCTCAATACAAAAAACAGCCTGAACACAATCTCAACTAAATCTAGTTCAATAATAACCATACAGAATATCGAGTCATGTTCAATTTAGAATGGTAGTTACTTATCGATTGATGTTTTCGGTGTGTCCCACGGTTAGCTAGACCTAACATTACACTTACAACCAGTATCAGGATAATGAGACTGAGTGGTATATCAGGTCACGGTCATGGTCTCCCACCTGACCTGATAACACCGTATATGTTGCTAGAATGTAAATCCCCAACAAACAAGCTGGTCTCCCAGAATATACAATTCGCCATGATTGCGCACTGCTACGATTCGTTACCCGTGGTACTGATATGAAGTTAGATGTTGGTAGGACGTAAGACTCCAAGATAGAATGAGGTGAGCTTCTGTCTCCCGTTTTGGTACCCCAATCATAATGACATAATGGTTGGTTGTTTTTTAGAGCTTTACATTCTGGCAACATCTAAGGTCATATCAGGACAGGCACCAACTTGCGACAGTGTGCAATCAGGGCGACTTAATAGTGCTGCCCCACTGGGAAATCAGGCTGCCAACATCACGCCCCACTCAGTCACATTATCCTGACACTGAGTCAACCAGTCCTTGCCCTATGCTGTTAATGATGATTGCTAGGCTAGGAAGCGACAAGTATCAATTTGATAAGTCATCGGTTTGACTTGACCAGGATTCGAACCCCCTTGGGTTCGAACCCCACGATCTACCACCGTACCCGCGTAATCAGACGAAGCTTTCAGTGCCCACCATAACTCGTGAATTAGCGACCGCTAAGTCTCAATGGAGGTCATGGGGGAACATTGCCTGCCTAGCAACGGTTGCTGTGTTGGCAATTGCTGCTGGATTGTCGGCTATTGCCGCCGCAAGAGGCAGCCAACAAAGCACCGAAGATAGATTTTCCCACACGCCTCTCGTCACGCTAATTTGTTATTGTCAGACTGGGCTTGTCTGCGTAGAGGTTGTGACAACTGTGCAGTGGCGACGGCGGCGGCAGTGGTGGTGGTGGTGGTGGTGGTGGTGTGATATTTCATCGGACTATGCAGCTTTAAATAACAATAGAAAGAAAGAAAGATCGATTTGGTAACCACCTCGCGTGTAACCCCCAGTGTAGCAATGCCTGTTCTACCTACACCTGCCGAAGAGGGCGGGGCCGGCGACAGGCGGTGGGGTCGGGGGGAATAAGTGTCGGTGGTGTGACAAATTTACCAAAGAAGGATCCGCCAAATTTTCTTGTGATAAGAAAGGCCAGACAGCGCGATGTGGATGATTTCTGATTTCCATATACGGGGACCAGAGGAGGTGGCCGAATGAGTAGAGCTTCCGTCTCCTGTTTTGGGAGATCGGGAGATCCGAACCCATGAGTTTGAGGGTTCGAATCCTGGTCGAGTCAAACCAATGAGTTAAAAATTGATACGTGTCAATTCCTAGCCTGGCGCTCGGCATTATTAGGATAGGGCAAGGACTGCTTGACTCAGTGTTAGGATAATGTGCCTGAATGATATATCAGGTCATGGTGCTGGCAGCCTGATTTCCCAGTGGAGCAGCACTATAAAGTCCCCATGAGTGCGCACTGTCACAAGTCGGTACCCGTCCTGATATGACCTTAGATGTTGCTAGGACGTACACCAGCAAATAAAACAAACAAATCTTCTACGGGGTTTCCGGTACAAAAATCACGGCGTTTCGCGATGAAGTTGTAAAACAAGTAATGCAACTGGCGGATCTGGTTTTGGTTAATTACTTTGAAATTCAACGCGGCGTTGTCATTGATTACATCGGGCGTCATGGTAAATACAAAATATTAAACAAAATTGGTAATTTTGGTAAATGATTTCTTAGTAGCCTGGGGGTCATGATCTTCGCCTCGGGCGGCATCACATATGCTTCTATGGGTTAGTGGGAGGGAGGGGGGACACATAGGACCCCTTGTCCTTGCTGGGATCCCGTCACATACCTTTACACCTCTCCGCTTTCCTGTTCAATATTTTTCATCGCAAGGAGCATTCACGCCAGCTTATGAGATATGTGCTTTTATGAGATTATTCCAAGTGTATGTGGGTGTGGGGGAGGAAGTGGGGGTGCGCGCAGGGTGAGGGTGGGGGTGGACGCAGGGTGAGGGTGGGGAGTTATTGTATGTTGTCGGTGAATAACAGACTGAGCTGTGTGTGTGAGTGCCTTTTCACCATGACGTGACATTTGGGCGCCCAGGCCGGCATTTCCCTGGTCAATGAATGAATGAAACTGCATTGCACCTTGATTGTTCCAATTGTGCTAATGTCAGTCCAGAGCTATGGATGGGCCTTAGTCAGTCAGTCAGGCTTCGGACTGTCAGTGCCTGCAGGTGAATGGTTGCTTTGATTAGGTTATTGGGGTTTTACGTTCTAACAACAGCTAAATTCATATCAGTATCCGTCCTGATATGACCTTAGATGTTGCCAGGATGTAAGACTCCAACAAACAACATTGATTTAACTCGGCCGGGTTTCGACCCCCACGACCGGTGGACTGGAACCGGAAGCTCAGCTACCGCATCTGGTCAGGCGTTGGGAGAAGGACTGCGTTATCATGAATCGTCCAGTTACCCATATCCTGAATATATCCAAGGACTCAAACAATTGGCCAGCTAGCACTTACCCTGTTGGTCTAGGAGTGTCGGTGAAATCTGTCCATGTGGCTGTGCTATATCACTTTACAATCCATGACCTGGTCGAGTCAAACCGATGACTTAAAAATTGATACTTGTCGCTTCCTAGATACAAGATTCACCCCGTACTTCCAGTACAGGGGTGAAAACCAGCCTTATATAAAAACGGTCGAAAAATCGGGCTAATGAAATTATGCTTTATGAGAGCCTAATTTCACAATCTAAGAAGCAACATTTATTCTTTGTATATGTCTTCATGTTTACCCGCTACTTTTGAGTTGGAAAATATAATAAAACATATACTTTATTGCAATTTAAAAGTGAAATCGATGGTATTCTCTGGCCGCCATCTTGTCTTTTTGCATTCTCTCCTATTTCACCAACTCTGTGCTGATATAACTAACCATTTTACACTGGTGCCAGGCATTCTACTTCCTGTTCCATACTAATCGTATTTTCGCCCGTATTTAGACTACGTTGTCTTTCACCCGTGTACTACAAGTACCGGGTGAATCTTTTATCTAGCACCTACCCTGTTGGTCTGGGGGTGTCGGTGAAATGTGTCCATGTGGTTGTGCTATATCACTTTACAATCCACCCAGTTAAAACAAGACGGGATGGTTGAATGAGTTAGAGCGTCCGTCTCCCGTGCTGGTAGATCATGGGGTCGTGGGGTCGAACCCTGGTCGAGTCAAACCACTGACTTAAAAATTGAAACTTGTCGCTTCCTAGCCAGGCGCTTGGCATTAATAGGATAGGGTAGGGACTGGTTGCCTTAGTGTCAGGATAATGTGACTGAGTGGGATAACAGGTCATGGTGCTGGTGGCCTGGGTTGCCATGAGTGCGCACTGTCACACATCGGATTCGGTCCTACTATGACCTTAGATGTTGCTAGGACGTAAACAAAAACAAACAAACAAAACCACCCAGTTAATCGACCAGCCAGGTCTCTGGCCAGGTGCAATGTAACTGATAACCCCACGTGCACAAAATCACCGACATAACAACATTAAAAAATATAATACTAGTACATTCCTCCAACCTGACACATCTGCATCGTGGCTTGGCCAAATTTCAAGGAAAATGGCAGTGTTCACGCATATTATTACGCCTTCAACAATCAGTGTTCAGTCGTGCCCCCCCTCTGTCAATTTGGATTTCCACCGCTGTGTATAACTTACAGCGACATCAAAGGCCGGTTGCTCTCATACCATCTATATGCGGTGTGGGAGGTTAAAAATCCCTTGGGTCGGTAAAAGTGTAGGCCCGGGCTTTCTATCGACAAACTGGCCACAGCAGGAGTGTCCACATCACGGCCCTGGGAATCAACTATCTGATTGCATATCCTGCTACCACCATCCACCAAAAACTGGTGGAAGGACACAATGAAGAAGAAGAAGTCCGACAAGAAATGAAACATTGGTGCTTCCATTTCCATTACCGAGGATGTCATTGTAAATAACTGGTTTATTTTTATCAGGCAGTTTTCACTAGGAATGTATATATGGGGGGGGGGAGTAAAATAAAAATGTAATAAATGGGTTAATCTAACAGTGTAGGACGTAACTCGAGTTGACGGAGTGACGCATAAATGTGGTCATTTGATTTGATTGTAAAGTAAGAACCTTGGCATATAAAGTTGCAGAGTCCGATTGTTTTTTGAGTTTCTGTCAATTTCTGAGATAAATATGTTAGCTTGATTGTTATAATCTACCCTACTTTAGTTTCAAGTGACTTTCATTTTTAATGTTAACTTTTGAGATATTTGAAGTGTAACCATGGACAATTAATGTTGGCAAGCACTCCAAAACTGTTACACAATGTGCTTATTATGCAATAGCAGGATCTGTTAAATTGACTCAGTATTCCTTGCTGTGTGGTGACAAATTGTAAAATATTCTGATATATGGCATAGGGGGAATGCAAATGTTCTATTACTGATCGGTGTACGTGACCAGGCATATTGGTATATATAAATATATATGTATGGGTTGATGGTGACTGAGTTGGATGTAAATATACATATTGGTGCTGACAGGTCTGGGTGTGAGGGCACTCAGGGGCTACCCCCTCTGCTGGGATAGTGATCACCACACTCAAAGGTCAAGGTGGCCATGGGGCCATACAATGTGGTGGTGGTGGTGGACAGACCACTGGTAGCCATGGGCACCAGGAATGCTGGATCCCTCTTTCTAGGGCCAAGAATGCTTGTCTTCCATTGGAGGAAGGGGATGGGGTGATACTCTACATGTAACCATATAAATAATAAACCAGAGGGCTGGACTCTCTCTCCTTCTTTACACTTTATACTCTTCCTTTCTCTCTGTCTGTATTGATTTCCCTATAGCCTGTCTAACCAACCACAAATTCGAGCTTTAACCATTTTACAAAACGTTTAATATATGCACCAGTATCCAAGTTAGATATTTTGATTTAAATCTAGATACATGTTTTGGTTTTGAAAATTTGATGTTTTCATTAGACTATTCAGCTCGAAATAGGCAGCTACATATGTTAATGTGCACGCAAGGATCAGCTTGACCAAATATTTCTAATTTACATACACAGTTGCACGATTCCTTATCTGAATTCGCTGGAGGCCCGATGTGTTTCGAAAATCAAATTTGAGAAAAACCGGTAGAAATCCAATATTAATACTAGAATCCAAAGTTATGAATATGCAGATTAAGTGGAATAATTAAGAATACAATTATTATTAAGAATTTATTCATCAAGTAACATGCTGATAAATGAGATAATGGAAAAATAATTGATCAGAAACACTCTAGTACTTTATATGTTTACCAAATATATTTGGTAAGTCATAAACATATAAGTTTCAAATGACCCACATTGAAACACATTCATGTTTCTCGTGACAAAGACATGACTATCCATTCTACGTCGGATAAATAAAGATGATGCTTCAGCCTCTCACTGCCATGCACCTGCACCATAGTCACACAATATAAAGAAAATATAGAAGGATAAATACAACAGTATCTAAGAGTAAAGCTAGGTTTACTGAACGATGCCTCTATAGTACATTGATTTTTATCATTGGCTATTGGAAGTCAACATATGGTCATTCTGAAATTTCTTTGGAGGAAACCTGCGGCTGTCACATGGGCTAGCGACTCTTTCCGATAAGCAGGAACGGGTCGTTTATATGCACTTTCCCACAGACAAGAGGGTACATACCACAAGCTGGGATGAACCACTTGTAGACCACTGGTTGGAACGGAAAATAGCCCTAACTGCAAATGTGTCTACTGAGCAGGATCGATCGGATGACCAACACCTTCACAGGCCTGAGCTACGAGGTGGACATGCAGGCTACCGCCTGAGCTACGTCCTGTTCCGCTCCCTAGACATGTAGGTCGACGGAGGTGTCCGTTCTGGATCCTGCCAATTCACGGAACTATCCAAGCATCTCTGATTAATTGGCTAATTGATAACATTGGATAAGTAAAACGTACAACACAATTTTTCCTGATTTCCAAGTGGGGCAGCACTATAAAGTCACCATGAGTGTGCACTGTCACAAGTCGGTGCCCGTCCTGATATGACCATATATAAAATGATTTAGAACGTATTTGCTGCCTAGTAACATACCTATCAGTAAGAATTTACATTTTACAAAACGTTTAATATATGTGCCAGTATCCAAGTTATATATTTTGAATTAAATCTAGATACACCAGAGGTTTAGGACGATTTGTTTCTACATACCACATGGTATTATCATCGAGTAAGGAGTCAAGAAACCTAGAAAGAAGTATCTCGAAGGTAACCGTCCCAAAGACTGCAGAAGGAAGATTCCAAACTTTTTCTGCAGCAGTTTTGAACCACTGACAGTAAGTAGCTACTGTCTCGCCTTCATTTTGTCTCATAGACATGACAATACTTTTCAAATGACTATGCTCATCTGCTGTTAGCAAATTCTTAGCTATGAATTCTTTTATATCCCCCCATGAGTTAGCACGTTTATGTTGGAAAGCAGTGAACAGAACCTCATGCAATGTACCAGTTGCATTAGACAACGCAAAACGGATTATATCTAGTCAGAAACATCTGCTAGAACCCCAATACATTCTATAAGATCTATCCACTCACGTAATGCTCCTCTGTCTGTCCCGTCAAGAAGGGGTACTGACTTACCATATGAT
This sequence comes from Branchipolynoe longqiensis, assembly GCA_030323885.1. NCBI lineage: Eukaryota > Metazoa > Annelida > Polychaeta > Phyllodocida > Polynoidae > Branchipolynoe > Branchipolynoe longqiensis. The sequence continues at coordinate 178,531,319 of CM059186.1, forward strand.
TTTAACGACCTATTACACACTTCTCGCTGATGATGCTCTACTTGCAATAACTCCCTTGCTTCTCTCCGTTCTTCTCTGTCCTCCGTTAATTCAGTATGCTCCCTTATTTTAAACAAATGTTCTTCATTCTCCTCTCTAATGCTATGAAGTCTCTGTGATATGAACCTACTCGATGCTTATATCTTATCAGTTTCAGCTATATATGTCCCCACATCACACTGACCTTGAAACCAACGGTGAAATTTATCACACAATTGTTCCTCCTTATGGCATGTGACAGGCATTGGCAAGTTGCTGTTGTATGCGGTGGGAGAAATAAATTAAAGAATTGTATTCAAGTATAGTTAAGTGCTTGGAAAGCAGAAGAAAAGTGAAAAGTCTCACGTAGTATATTACTATGCCTCCCTGTTCATCCCAAGGTTAAATGAAATACCGAAAGTAGTCCCAATAAAAAGTTCTATTCACCGGCTATACAAGGCTTCAATAAGGGCAATTTACAGTAATACCATTACCAACGACTAATATATTTTCTAAGAATAGCAGCGTGCTGTCAGAAAAGTCATCGACAAGCTAATTTTAAATGAAATTAACCTGTAAAAAGAGATGAAACAAATAAAAAACTGGATAGAAGAAAAAACACTACCTACACAATTCACCAAACCAGTCGTAGTCAATAAGTTCTATACATTTGAAATTACCACTATCTAGTAATGACTTTAGTCCTACTCCTCATATTAAAAACTACCAAAATGCATTACATGTCAATTTTGAATAGAAATTACATTAAATACATTGTAGTCAACTATTAGTCAAAACTAACTCCCAGTCGTCAGTACATAGGCTTAGTATATAAAGCACCAGTCTTTAATGTGGTCAAAACTTACAAGTATTACTAACCGTAGGGTGTTAAAGAAGGTTGTGGTCACCAATTATAAAGTCCATGGCTGGAATCTGTGGTTGTGTGGGCAGGCTATGGTGAAATCAATACAGGCAAAAAGAGAAAGGAAGAGTATAAAGGGTGAAAGTAGAGAGAGAGCGACAAGCCCTCAGGTTTATTATTTATAGTGGTACATGGATCTAGTATGACATACCACCTGACCATATTCTCCAATGAGAATCAAGCATGTACAACTCTACCAATGAACATCAAGGATTCCTATGTCCCCATGGTTACAGTGATCTGCCCACCACCACCAAGCGGCGTGGCCCCTTTGGTCACCACCTGCACTGAGCCAAGTGTGTGGTGATCCGTGACTAACAGAGGTGGGATGGGGTAGTGGGTAGAGCTGCAAGTGCCCCTTACACACTATCCTACTAGCACCACAATGTCTATTCACAATGAGTAAAGGACCACCAGCAACTACATAAACACATTCATGCACCTGGCCCTATATACCTTTTTCATAAGTAGAACATTTGCATTCCCCCACCGTTTTATTGGAATATTTTACACATAGATGTTGCCAGGACGTAAAACTCCACCAACCAACCAACCCACATCTCCCTTAAGCCCCAGTCACACCTACCCGGATCAGGGACTGGACGAGCCCCGGACCGTGATCCGGCATGATCCTTGGCTGGCCCTTGGTGATCCTTGGTGATCCCTGGCTGGTCCGGCCTCATCCGGGATCTGCCCCAGATGTTTTCAAATGTTTAAAACTTCCGGGACAGTCCAGGGGATTTTGCAATCCGGGCTCGATCCGGCATCGTCCGCGATGATCCGGGGGTGGTCCGGGTAGTCCGGGGGTGGACCGGGGTAGTCCGTGCCTCGTCCGGGCCAGTCCGGGGCTGTCCAGGCATTTATTTAACCCGGATGAGCCATGTTTTAGCCACGGTTTAACCTGAACCAGCCCCAGACTAGCCCCGACATAGCCATGTACCACTCCCGTACTGCCCGGATAAGACCCGGACAAGCCGGATGAGCCCAGATCAGCCATGGATAGCCCAGTTTACCATGGATCAGTCCAGGATGAGCCTCGTTTTTGTGTATATATAGCAGGAGCAAGTCCACTTCCAGATCGGGACTGATCCGTGACTACTCCGTGGATACACCGGGTAGTGTGGGGGTGGTGCGGCTCAGTCCGGGGTTATCCGGCCTCTGGCCAAAACCGACCAAAATAGCGACTTTATCCGGGGCTGTCCGGGACAGTCCGGGTGACTGGTACGGGGGGTGGTCCGGCTAAAAATCCGGGGCTCGTCCGGGTAGGTGTGACTGGGGCTTTACCAACTTTGCGACAGCCACTGATCAGGTAGTGTGAATACGCTTGACCCAGAAACGCACAGGGCCATGACCTCTTTGACAAGACTAAGGGGTTCACAGCATAGTGTGACTCCCTGCAGGCACACACCACCAGCGTACTGTCGATAATCACCTCACTGCGTTTCAGTCTGCAGGGCAGAATTCTTTAGTGAGCTAGACGCGACATGAATTTCCTGCCTGCGGGTTAGTTTGCAATCCGGGCTCGATCCGGAAGTATTTACGGTTTTTAATTATGGTTGGTTGCATGTTGGAACTTTAGGTCCTGGCACCATATATGGTGATATCAGGGTGGGTACCGAGTTGTGACTGTGCGCACTCATGGCGACTTAATATTGCTGCCCCACTGGGAGAAGTTGTTCTTGTGGTTTTTGTGGTGTTTGTTTTAGTTTCTTTAAATGGAGCTGGGGCTGGCTGGGTCTTATCCTCGCATGTGTGTCGTCGTTTCATTTCAAGCACGGTGATGATCCTATTGTAAAGGTTCGTTGCTTGTTGGAGTTTTACGCACTGGCAACATCTAAGGTCGTATCAGGACGCGGACCGACTTGGGAAAGTGCACACTCTTGGCGACTTTATAGTGCTGCCCACTGGGAGACCAGACCGCCGGCATCATGAGACGATATCCCACACAGTCGTATTATTCTGATACTGTGTCAACCACTCCTTGTCATGTCTTATTAATGCCAAGCGCGGGCCTAGGTAGCGACAGGTATCAATTGTGTACGTCATTGGTTTTACTCGGCTGGGATTCGAACTCCCGACCTTCAGCAGGAGAAGCCTCCGCTCTACCCACTCGACTTGTATTCTCAGTCATTAATCAGGTCTCTGATTCCAGTAACCCAACTTAAGTTCATTTTTATCAGGAGATGAATTTGAGGTTGATTTATGTATCTTAGCTGTTCATTCTTAGTCATTCATCGGGAAGGTATTGCAGGGTGTCTAGTTCCAATCCCTTTACTACAGCATAAGCGCCGTGCTCCTTTAAGCAATCCTAAAACTACTAAAACCACAAAGAAAAACAAGAAGAACAAGAACTTCTTGACCTGCAGTGTGTGTGTGTGTGTGTTGCTGTTGACATAGTTTCACTCTCCGGGCATTGTCCATATCAGAAGAAAGGAAAAAAAAGTATCATATCGTTCTCATCAGGTGAACTGATTTGCCATCAAACATTAAAAGGTCAAGTGTAGTTGTGATTTTCTCATCTTGAGACATTTCTACATTAAAGCTGCATAGGCCGATGAAAACATCAAATGTTCACAGCCATAATAAGGATCTAGATTTGATTCTAGATATCTAACTTAGATACTGGTGCACTTATTAAACATTTATTGTCACATATAAGGTGATACTGGGTCAATTTAATAAAAACCTGTTACTGCAGAAGCATATGGTGCTAGAGTTTTGGCAAGCTTGCCAAAATGAATTTACAATGTTTGCACTTCAAATATCTCATAAGTTACCCATGTAAAATAAAAGTTACTTCGAATAAGGTAGATTATAATGATCAACCTAATACGTTTAACTCATAAAATGAGAGAAATTCAAAACCATCAGACTATGCAACTTTAATAGACTTCTAAATAAAAGCACACGACTTCACCTCAACACCCCACACCCTCTATTCTGGAAAAACATCAGAAGCCCTGAGGTATTCATCCCCCGTCCTGATATGACCTTAGATGATGCTAGGATGTAAAACAACAAAAACAAACAAACAAAGCGGTATTCATCTCGTTTCGCATATGCAAGGCCATATCTTTTCTTGAAGATTTATACTGCCGATCATAGATAAGTCTGAATAGACTTGTTTTCACCACCAGACAGTTTGGCGATAGAAAGCCCGAGCCTATCTTAGACAGGTCTTAAAAGAACTAGACGAGGCTGGCGTAGTATGCCATATACATCTAGTCATTGTAACTTATAGCGTCACTAATCTAAGTAATTATCTGACATGGATATCTCATGGAGATAACAAAGTAGTTGTCGTTGATAATGTTATTCATAAAGTGTCATAGTCCACTGGTTTTGAGCTCCTGCCACCTCCCCCCCCCCCCCCTCCCCAGTCAATTAGCGGGATTGCAAAATTTACCCCCGTCCTGGTAGAACCTGCGATGTTGCCAGGACGTCAAATTCCAACAACCTGTATTCAGTTTGGACCAGTTAAAGCTGAACCTTACACTGTGTCCAGCATTTCAGTGTGCACATCAAAATTAAGTTTGGGGATATTTGAAGTGAAAATATTCAATGTGAGTCATGCATAATAACATTAAAAAAAGTTATTTCAAACTAAGCTAAAGTGCATTAAAATGATCAAATAATATATATGGGAGAAGTTTTTAAAATAACCATCGGACTATGCTACTTTAACAGATTGCGCTCTGAGAGTCTCAATTTCGTGAAACATGCTTATATATGGCGTGTATCTTCATTCTAACCACGTAACCCGCACCCTGGCAGCATGTGTGGCTCACTTTCAACCTAAAAATAGTAAAATGGAAGAATCCAGATCCATTATTCAAATGTATTTGGGGGCGGCTAGTAGTGCTAGCGATATGTCATATTATATGGGCGTAGTGAGGACAACAAGCATAATGAAAATGAATTAAAAAAAGGAACTTGGCAAACACAAGAAAATGGTTATTCGATAGGGGTTAATACGCCTAGTTGTTTACCAGCAGTGGGGACGAGCATGAACAGAGTAGAAGGGTGTGTGTCGGGAGGAAAAAGGGGGGAGGGGTTGGAGGGGGAAGAGAGCAGAGAGTTGAGGAAGAAAAGAGAGTTGGTGGAAGTGAGGAGACTGGGGAGAGGGGTGATAAGGGAGGTGGAGGGCGTAGAGGGGATGGGGAGAGGGGAGGGCGAAGAGGGAGGAGAAGGTAGAGGAGGGGAGGGGGAGGAGGGGGAGGAGGGAAGGGAGGGGAAAGGGAAGGAGAAGAGGAGTAGAGGGAGTAGAGGGAGAGAGAGGGGAACGTTGAGGGACAGAGAGGTGGAAAGTTTAAGGGAGGTGTGGGGGATGGGATGAGAGGGGTCAGGAGAGGGGGAGAGGGCAGGAGAGGGTATGGGAGGGCAAGAAATGGAGGGGAGCTGATTATCGGAGGGAGAGGTGACGAGACGACGGGGGTAGGGGAGGGAGGGGGGAGGGGGAGGGGCCATGAGGGAAGAGGAAGGGGAAGGGGAGGGGCGGGAAGCATAGTTGAGAGGGGGGGGGGGCGAGGCTGGAGGGAAGCATAGTTGAGGGGGAGGAGGTGGGGAGGGGAGTTGGGTGGGGAGAGATCCCACGGGAACAATATGGAATTTGCCTTGTAGTCAGGGAGATTAGTGAAATTACCGTAACTGGGTGGATAAAAGCACCATATTTGGCACAAGGCTCCCTTAGGGCCTATTAATTTATGTTAGCCTAGGAGCCCTCCTGAGTTTTTCACAAATTCACCATGGCCGACATCTATGAGAAAATATCACATTTCTCGAGTTCTGGGAATCATGAGAAGTTCAGAGTGGTTGCAAAATATTGCTTTTTGAGGCCACTGAACAACCTGAATCCTATTTTGAATACTGCAATAATACCAGTAGACCTACAAGCAGTTCCAGTAAAGTAATTATGGAACTATAAACAGAGATAGCATCCTCTGCCACGGCTGACTCATATCTGAGGGTAGCTCTCCTAACTCGAACCAGGCATGCCCATCAAGTCACTCTCTTGATCCTGCACAATCTCCAGAGAGAGGTTTTAATGCTCAGCGAGGGTCCCATAGATGAAGAGTCTGCCACAGCTTGGAGAGACGACATGCAGAAGAAGAGTCCTACTTTCATGTACTGGGACCTGAGCATGAGATATGAAACCCTCATTCTCATCTTCATCAGAGCTCACAGAGAGAAGAATTTCCCTCTGTATGTGGAAGTCTTGGAGGAACTCACACCACTGGATCATGTGAACTACTCATGGTGGATGCCTGTCCACATCAGCCTTGCCCAACACTATCAAGTATGAGTTTGAGAAGTGTTCTCACTGGGTGCTTTCCAAGACCACAAACAAATTCTCTGCGATCCCGTTTCATCAGGCTCACAAGCAGGAGAACAAGATTGTGAAAGGTTCCGGTGGTGATGTTGGGCTCACAGAAAACCCCATTGCTTTTCGAAGATGGATGCTATCGGGACCAGAGATGGACAGGATGCTGAAGCAATTTGAAGAAGAATACCTTCCCGATGATGACACAGAGATCCTGGATAACTTCCATCACCATGAGCAGGGTCTCAACACAGAAGACCTTCCAGAGACAGGTTGGCAGGCTCTCTGATATGATCAGATGAATGGGCAATCCCTTCTTGGATGATCTCCCAGATCTTGTAACTCTTGACAGTTGGAACTGTGCCGATCAAGCAGTGGTAGCTGCATTGGGCACCTTAGAGGATACAGGCAAGAAACAGTACAAGGACTTTGTCAAGAATGTGCTTGATGTGCGCAGCAAATCTATCCATGCCCCAATAAAGAGAAATTCTCTAGCACTATTCAGGAAGCCTCAATCTAAGGCAACATCTAAGCAGGGGAAGAAGATCAAAGTGCTTCAGAACAATGTGGCACTCTTTGGCCAGCTCTACATATCTATGCAGAACCGGGATGGTGAATTGGCCGAGTTCTTTCCACATGAGATAAAGTCCTTCCCTCCTTCCCTCTCAGACTTTGACAAGCTTCATTTGCCAAGCATGACCTGCTGAAATATCTTTAGCAGCCTGGTCAATCAGAGCCACCTTCAACCTATGACTGCAAAGTCCTGGATGGTGCCATCATCATACACTTCCTGCCCACTACCAGCATCAGCACCTTCCATGAGCATGCAGACAGGGGTTTCATCCCTTACCTGGAGAAGCGGCTGCAGGATACCATGAGGTTGGATGTTGTGTGGGACACATACATCCGAGAGAGTTTGAAGGAGTCTACCTGGGAAAAGAGAGGCAACGGTATGCGCAGGAAAGTGTCCGGTGAGACCAAGCTGCAGGTAATTGGATGGATTTCCTCCATGACCCAATCAACAAGAAGGAGCTGTTTGCCTTTTTCACTTGAATAGTTCAACTGACCAAAGCTGTATATGTCACATAAGGACAAGTTGTGGCATCCATTGGTGCCAGCATCCCCATGCAAAACTGCAATCATGAGGAGGTGGACACCAGGGGCCGTATGCACGAATCGGGGTTAGGGCCGTAACCGCGGCTAGGCTAGCTCCCACGGCTAAATCCGTATGCAATTACACACATTTACCCGTGTGGAGCTAGCCTAGCCGTGGTTACGGCCCTAACCCCGATTCGTGCATACGGCCCCAGGGTTGTGGTTCATGTGCTGCATGCACTGAAACAGGGGAGAAAGACTATCCATGTGTGTACTGTAGACACATATGTTGTACTCATCCTTGCTGGCACATTCCATGATCTGATTGCAACTCAACCTTTGGCCAATATTTGGGTGGCCTTTGGCATGGGCAAGAATTACAGGTTTTCCCACATCAATGACATCTGCACAAGCCTAGGGGAGCCACAATGATGAACATTACCTGTGTTCAATGCATTTTCAGGTTGTGCCACAACCTCTGCCTTCAACGGCAAGGGCAATAAGTTGGTTTGACAGGCCTATGAAGAAATCACAGAGACATTTGTGTATCTGGACGGTCATCCCTTCCAGATGCTGGATCTCGATGACGACCGTTTCCTAAAGCTCGAGAGACTGACTGTTATCCTGTATGACAAAACCAATCCTTTGACCTCTGTCAACGAGACAAGAAGGGAACTAAAAATCGAGCAATGGACAAACTGCCACCCAGCATGTCTGACAGGCAGTGTATCAAGCAGAAATCTGGAGGACCAGCACACAAACACAGCTAGTGGTTCCTTCTGCACAAGACTTTGCCTTGACCAAAGTATCAGAGTCATGGGTACCTGTTTGGATGACAATTCCAGAGATTTCCAGATCATGCAGTGAGCTTATCAAATGCTCCTCTGGATTGCTCACCACTTTGCAAGTGCAAATGTACTCTATAGAACATTGTAAACTGTATGTTACTTTAATAGACATCACAGAACAATGCTACATATTTTGTAAGAAACTATGAGTTTGTTTACACATTGTATTCCAACTCAACTGCATGCAATAGCCTAGTCTCCATGGTGTGAGATAGTAAGTAAAATTGAGAACTACTTGGTGGCCTACAAATAAAGCATTGATGTTATTTGCTTGATAATTGAGTTGTGTCTATATAATTAAAATGTAGTTATTCTAATAAATCCCCTGAACATTTTTAATTGCATCATGACTAGTACATGGCCAATTATTAAAATACATGATTCACTATTATTCACTTTATTGGGTGATAACATTTCCCTTTCAACCAGGGTGGATGTTATTGTAAATTTGCCATTTATTTGAATAATGACGGTATTTATAATATTTAAAAAATGTATTGGTACTATTATAATGTCAAAAGTAACATTCAACTACCTAAAAATCACAAATTTGGCAACCACCCTGGCCTTTTAATGAGTCCCACGACTCGAGAAAAGTGATATTTTGTCAGAGACGTCGGCCATCTTTAATTCTGGAGGGCTCCTTGGTTAACATTAATTAATAGGCCTGAAGGGAGCCTCGTACCAAATATGGGGCTTTTATCCACCCAGTAATGGTAATCATTAAATATAACGCTAAGCCACCTGACCATTGGGGCTTTTGCTATGAATATCCAGCATGATGTGGAAACATGTCACTCATGGTAAAAAGAATATACACACAGTAGCGCATACAGAGATGGTGTTTTTGTTGTAAACACGTACTTCCTGCAGTACCCGTTCTGCATTATACAACATAGTGCCACCAGGGCTATTTATTCTGAAGCCATTATTGCTTCCTCTTCCAACCTATTCAAGCGGTGACCTTCTCACCTCTATCCCCACTTCCTCAGATAAAATATTTAATTACAAGATTAAATGGTGTGTGGGTGGGGTTTTTCAAGTTGTATTTATGTACTCAAGTGAGTGTACGTGTAGATTTACAAAGAATGACATTGATGTATTTAACGTCCATAATTCATTGGTTCTTTTTATTTATTAGTTGAATAGGTAGATTATATATATATATATAGATGAATAAATATATATTTAAATATATATACCATGCAAATTGTTATGGTATAATAGGCAACCACCCTGAATATATGCTAAATGAAGACAGTCCAAGCTAAGTCGGCTAAATATGATCAAATCTAGATCGATGTTTTAGTGTACAACAGAACTGTTATTATTTCATCGAAAAACACAACTTTAACACACGTATCGAAAGTCCTCAGGCTTGCAGGCATATAACATACAAGCACTAGACGGGATGGCCGAATGAGTTGAGCCTCCGTCTCCCATTCTGGTAGATCATAGGATTGTGGGTTTGAACCCTGGTCCAGTCAAACCAATGACTTAAAGATGTGTACTTGTCGCTTCATAGCCTGGCGCTCGGCATTATTAGGATAAGGCAAGGAGCAGTGGAATGGGGAAGACCAATTGTCCGTGATTTGAATTTCCCCTGCTTAATCAAGTAATCTACCACCACCACATAGATCTCCTGGAAAACAATTGGCTATCACAAACATCTTAAAGGCATGACTTACTTTAGATAAAAGATTCACCCCATACTTCCAGTACAGGGGTGAATGACAATGTAGTCTAAATACGGGTGAAAATAGTGTTAGTATGGAACAACAAGTAGAATGCCTGGCATTAGAGTCAAATGGTTACTTATATCAGCACAGAGTTGGTGAAATGGGAGAGAATGCAAAAACACAAGATGGTGGCCAGAGAACACCATCGATTTCACTTTTAAATTGCATTAAAGTATATGTTTTATTATATATTCCAACTCAAAAGTAGCGGGTAAACATGAAGACATATACAAAGAATAAATGTTGCTTCTTAGATTGTGAAATTAGGCTCTCATAAAGACTCAATTTATTAACCCGATTTTTCAACTGTTTTTATATAAGGCTGGTCTTCACCTGTGTACTACAAGTATCGGGTGAATCTTTTATCTAGACTTACTTATGCAGTTGTTCTTGAGCGATGCTGGGTGGCTTACTACGAATGTGAACACCCTCATCCTTTACGGAAGGTGTATATCAGGCATGAGAGACAAGTGGTAGACATTGCAGGCGGGTTCAAAGATTCGCGACCACGGAGCTGTGATGTTTGCTTACTGCTCAGTAACCACATACGCAACTTTGACTCGACTTCACTATTTGATGGTCGACCAGTAGAATAGCAAAGTGGCAATTATGTCTACCCTTATCGTTGACATAGCGCACTGCTCGGATTTCAAAGAGTTTCAAGAATACGGATATTATGAAGAAGACGAAGAAGTAGTGAGAAAAAGAAAGATGAGATGAAGGCAAAAAGAAAAGGAATGAGAAGATGGGGAAGAGTAAAAGGACAAGAAAGGGGGGAGAAGGAGGAACAGGAAGAAGGAAATGAAGCATGATGAGAAGAAGATGTGACACTAGAAAGATGAGATGAAGGTGAAAAGAAAAGGAATGAGAAGATGGTGAAAAGTAAAAGGACATGATTGATTGATTGATTGATGGTCATTTTTCGCCATGTCGGCAGCATAGGCCATATTCACGGTGAGAAATGTAAGTTTTTTGTTCAAACCATCGCTTTTACATGTAAAAGCAGACAATCAATTATGTGCCAATAGACACTCATTAAATTAGAAAGCTCACAATCATATATTTGTGTTCAAGGGAAACAAATTCACATAGAAAAAGAAAAATTGATATAATCTATTTAGTAAACTATATGAGGTGGTACAGTCCAGGTGCCCTCAAAAAGGCTAAAATGTTTTCCTGTTTTACCTTAGTAAAAAGGTCATGCATACTGTCTGCAGTGTAGAGGAGGGCTAAAAAACCAACGCAACCTAGTCAAATGTGTTTGAGTCTCAGCAAGAATGAGGGGAAAGAAGGAGGAGGAACAGGAAGAAGGAAATGAACCATGATGAGAAGAAGTGACAAAAGAAAGATGAGTTGAAGGCGACAATTAAAGGAATGAGGAGATGGTGACAAATAAAAGGACAAGAATGGGCGGATAGAAGAAGAAGGAACAAAAAGAAGGAAATGAAGAAGAAGCAGAAGCAGAAACAGAAGAAGGGGGAACAAGAAGAAGGAAATGAAGAGGCAGAAGCAGAAGCAGACACAGACGCAGACGCAGAAGAAGAAGAAGGAGAAGAGGAAAAGGGCAGAGAAGAAGTTAAATAGGTCTAATAATGAGAAAATAACCAGGACAAATCACTAGGAATGAGGTCAAAATGAGACGGCGAATAACATGTCAGCTCTGACATTCTGTGCAATATTAATATGGAATAGGAGGAAGGTATGAAACGCTGGCCTTTGATATAGGAAACATCCAGTAATGACTGGCACGTTGAGCTGACAGGGTGCTGCAGGTGTGTCGGGTAGGGAGGCGTGGGGGAGGGTCTTCTGGTTGGTGGGTGGAGGGGCCTAGGGGTAGGGGCCACAGGGTGTTGGAGGGAGATGGAGGGTTGGTTGATTGGTTGTTGGTAGTTTTACATCCTGGCAACATATATGGTCATATCAGGATGGGTACCGACTTGTGACAGTGCACACTCATTATGACTTGATAGTGTTGTCCCACTGGGAGACCAGGCTGCCAGGACCATGAGCTGAAATACCACTCAGTCACATTAACCGGACATTGAGTTAACCACTCCTTGCCCTATCTTATTTTTGCATGCTGCCAAGCTAGGAATCGAACTGCCAATTTCCCACACACGAGGACCGCGCTCTACCGATTCGGCCACCCCGCCCGGCGTGTGTGGTGGATGGCGTCTCGCACAACGCGCCATCTTTTCCGATTGCTACTTCCTATCCGCTCTCCTCCAGTGTGTATTGGATGGACGAGGCGAGAAGAGGTGGTGTGGTTGTGGGCGGTGAGCAGGGAGAGGGAGTGGTGGCCGGGGAAGAGAGTGGAGTGAGATAGTGTGGTTGTGGGGCGGGGGCGGGGGGGGGGGGGCGGGGCGGCCGGGCGCGCGGTTAGGGAATGTGGGAAGGGGGAATGTGGAATGGGGGGGATGGGCGATGTGGAATGGGGAATGGGGAAGGGATCGTGCCAGGGGGCAGTGGATATAAGAAAGGATCTGAGAAGAGTGGCATGCCGGAGGTGTCAGCCTAGGCCGCGACCTACATCGTTTGGGACTGGATATAGAATTGTGTTGACGCTGAGTTGAATCTTGCTGGGAAATGCGTTAGATGTCTTTGGCGAGCGACCTATATTCATTGAGGATATTTTATCTGCATATTCCTCTGGGAGGAAAGGAGTGTAAAATCCCTCTACATAGCAAGCTAGGCTTTGTGGGATTAGTGCAGAAACACATTTGCAAGAGCAGTGAATAAAGGACGGAAAGAAACCTGACCAACTCAGCCTTTTTGTTATTTACAAATATCAGGGGAATTAGTTGTTTCAGCTACATATGCAAAACACTATGTTCTGGGAGTTATTTAGGACATGGTCAAGGTTGATCGATGGTGTCGGGTGGTCAAGATATATAACTATTAGGGTCATTCAGTCCGAATGGTCCACCTAATGGGGCTGTCACACTATGACGTAACGACGTCAGCATAGGGAGAACGTGAAGAACGTTGAACTTCTCGGCATCGTATGCAAATTTTGGCACAAGTTGAACGTGGATGCAGCACAGTTGACAAGAGCGTAATGCCGGTAAAGCGTAGTAATACTGTCATTCAATGAGAGAGGACAAGGTCATTACGCTCACGGAATGTTATGAATGTTATTCCATTGCCAGAAGAACGTTACATGACATTACATATGTCATGACATGGTGGCAAAACGTTGAACGTACATTGAATGTACGTTCTCCTGATGTTCCCATTACACCGCGTGGACATTTCCACCGGGTTTAATGTGGGTCAACGTCGTGGAACGTAGTTGAACGTAGTGAGCAGCTTTTGACTAATGTCCGTTTAATGTCATTGACGTTCGCTGAATGTATACAGAACGCATGGCGAACGTAAACCCTTACATTTGAGTTACGTCGAAAGTTTTGAACAGGTTCATAACGTTGAAGCGCGCCGACGTAACACGACGTAACGTGACATAGCTCAACATCAGTCTAACGTCATTCTGACGTCATCACAACATAACCCAATGTACGTCAACGTAATGACGAAACCTCATCACGTCAGGCTTACGTTTGCTCGTTACATCGTAGTGTGACAGGGGTATTAGCTATGAGAGTGATATAAGCCAGGGAATGCTTAACTAGATTGATATGGTTGTTTTATCAATAAAACTGAAACATTGCTCACTAATTATAGAGAAGTGTTATAGAGAGGTGTTCTAAAGAATATGTTCAATGCAATAGACTTCCACAAGGAAAGTCTCTCAGAGGCTGTTGGTTATTAGTCAACCGAAAGCCATTTGAATGTGACCTATATAATTCCATAGATCCCCACACTCCCTGCATGATGTCACAGAATAGACTATCATAGCTCTAACCCATCAGGCATGGATTGATTAATCAATAACCATTATACTGAGTATCCCATGTCTACGCTAACTTGTACTCAGTATAATATTTCTGCAATATGAAAATTGTTTTAAAATATACCAAATATTGATATAAAGAATATATTTTCAAGCCAGGCCACCCGATCTTTAAAGTCACTATGTGCGATGACCTACATATGGACTCGAGGTGGCCTAGAAACATGTACGAGGTGATATATGTGTAATAGTAATGCCCACTGAATATGAACAATTGGCGACAATTAAGGTGCACATCCCTACGCCATATATTGAATATTCATAGAGGGAATTATTGGTCTGCATGCATGTGAATAAAGATATGCATCAGTGGAGGAGGACAGCAACCTTCACATATGAATAAGCCTACATTTATGAGGGAGGGAACTGACATTAATATGGGGAGTGGGGGGGGAGTTTAACCCACATTCCTAGAGAATGACACTTATATGCATCTGGGAGTTTACCTGCAGGCTAGCGACCTATACAGCATCTGCAGTGACCAACACACATGAATGAGGTCAACTAAGCTAATAGCGAAGGTCACCTACTTACACTTTGGAGGTCAGCTTTTTGCCTCTGGGAGTGACATGTGGGAGAGTACAGAGCATGAGCATTCCTTTTTCCTACATTTTATCGATGCGTTTTATTCCTCTGATGGTGGTCTAGTGGTTTCCCGCTCCTATTGATGCTGGCATCGTGAATTATTAACTTGAAAAGAAGAACAATACAAAAAGTGATCCTTTATGTTAAAGTACAATCAAATTGTAAAGAGTAGGTCTCCATAAAGTAAAGTTGAATCCTTCCTCCAACTAATAAGATTTACCACCTGTTGTGGTCACCAGTATGTAAAGTCTACAGCTAGAGTATAAAGTGTGAAAGAAGAGAGAGAGTCAAGCCCTCTGGTGTATTATTTATATGGTACATGGATTCAGTGTAGAGTATCACCCACACCCTATTCCCCAAATGAGAAACAAGCATTCTTAGCTCTACCAATAGGGATCCAGCATTCCTGGTCCCCATGGTTACCAGTGATCTTCCCACCACCAAGATGTGTGGCTCCCCTGGCCACCACCTGCCTTGAGCCTGAGTGTCGGTATCCTGACTAGCAGAGGGGGAAGGGGGTAGTCTCTGAGTGCCCCTTACACACAGTCCTGCCAGCACCACTGTCTATTTACATCTCGATCAGCCACCACCAACACCTACATATACACATACATACGCCTGGTCATGTATACCCGGTCAACAATAGAACATTTGCATTACCCCACTAATGCTTTAAATCAGAATATTTTACAAAATGGTGTCAGCTGGATACCCTGGCCGTTAGGACTTAAAGAATTGAACCCTGTTGTATATATTAACCTTGCCCCTTTTCGTTATTGCCTGGAACTCTCGCCCATATGGAGTAACACCCGAGTATTGCAGCGCCCCACACTAGGCCTAGTCAGTCAATCCAAACGAAGCATGGTTGGTTGTTGGAGTTTTACATCCTGGCAACATATATGGTCATATCAGGACGAGTACCGACTTGTGACAGTGCGCACTCATGGTGAATTTATAGTGCTGCCCCACTGGGAAACCAGCCCCAGCACCATGACCTGATATCTGACTCAGTGATGTTATCCTGACACTGAACGAACCAGTCCTTGCCCTATCCTAATAATGCTGAGCGCCTGGCTAGGAAGCGACAAGTATCAATTTTTACGTCATCGGTTTCCCTCGACCAGGCACAAGCATCTTTCCCTGGCACCACCATGGGAAAGTTTCAATTCCGTTTTAAGAAAATTGAATAGATTACGCGAACCCACAATAGTCCATATTGCATATCGGTATTACCATTTGTATCCTTTATGATATTATTCATGCACAATGCATATAAATACTCCAAAAGGTAGCATTATTATGCGCATAAAATATGTATTGGGGGGAATTGCATAACGAATTTGAAGAATGACTAAGCGATATGAATCAATAAATCAATTATAATGTTAATTATTTCGATGTTGTAATATATCGTCTATAAAATAACTATCGCAGCTATGTGCCTCTGAAATAGAAAGGGAACCAGCAGAATCAGAACCTACAAATTAGAATGATTTCATGGAAATCAGAATGGTTGGCAATTCTGCTGGTAATGTTAGACGCGGTCTGGGAGAGGTGTGAGGGCATTCAGTTAAAGCTGCATAGTTCGATGAAAGTATTAACTGTTATTTAACCCTTCATATCCAACTTAGGTACTACTGTAATTAATAAGCATGTGTTGCTGCACAGAAAGGCTAACTAAGCCAATTTACTATTAAAAACACACTTTAAAACACTAGTTACTGCTGAAGTCTATGGTTTGACAATGTTGACATGCATGCTAAAAATTAATTTGGCATGCTTGTATTTCGAATGTCTCTAAAGCTTAATAACTTAGAAGAAACGTAGGGTAGGTTATACTGATCAACCCAATCTTTATCTCAGAAAATGGGAACAACTCTAAAAGCAACGCGACGGGGCGAGACGGGGCGCGACAGGGCGATAGGTCAGTGACGTGGTCGCCGACATTTCATTTATTGACCTCGCGTCCCGCCAGATTATCCGCGACGCGTCGCGTCGCGCTGCGCATGCGCAAAGTAACCGACATGTGTGTGTGTTGACGCTAATGACGCCCGGGGCGCCCTCCCGTGGGGCCGGACTCATTAACGGCTTTGGACACATCCTGGTCCGGGTGCCGAGGAGGGGATTAGAAGGGCATTGTCTCCCGGCCGGCACCTGCGCACTTTCGGCCCGATGGCACCTGGCTGGCCTGGCCGGACGCGGGGCTTCACTCACCGGGCCGTCTCAGTGACCTCGGTGTCTATGTAACTGCAACCCCGCCGCCTACCAGCCCACAGCGGCCGGCAGGTGTCGCGGCAATAAGGTGACTGCTGACACCGTAATCGGCTCGGCCGGAGGAAACAGGGCAGTGCACCGGTCAACTATAATAATAAGGACATCTTTAGCAGATGATGGTCATGGGACCGGGCGCGCTGGCCTAATCAGCGGAGCGCGGGCTTCGGATGCGGATGGTCGGGAGTTTGGTTTCCCGGTTGAGTCAAACCAATGACTTTAAAATTGTATACTTGTCGCTGTCTAGATTGGCGTCCGGCATTAATAGGATAGGGGAAGGACTGGTTAGCTCAGTGTCAGGATAACGAGTGGGATATCACCTCATGGTGCCGGTGGCCTGATTTCCCAGTGGGACAACACTATAAATGTTGCCATGAGAGTGTACTGTCACAAGTTTGTACCTGTCCTGATATGACCTTAGATGTTGCTAGGACGCAACACAAAAACAAACAAACAAACATGGTGATGGGTCTGTATATTACTTTGTTATCATCGTATGTATTGGGCATGGCATGTCATAATTTGTTTGTATGTTTAGTTTTGGCTGGTTTTAGTTATTGGCTTAATCTGAAATTAAATATAAAGCAACCATCAACATGTTTTTCAGTGGTACAGTGAGTGGCGGTTAGACGGGTGGCGGCGCCAGCAATGGGGCTGAGGTTGGGGAGCAGTATATGATTAGTGCAGACTCCAGCACTCCATGACTGGATGAGTGCTGAGAGAAAGGAGGGATATTCAAGGTTAGTATTCGTGTATAATTCTTATACAATATATCTATGTTTGTATTTAGATATACATGTGCATACATATATAGAAATGTTGATAGTTGCAATCAACTTATATATAAAAATGTTGATAGTTGCTATAGTGATATATATATATATGAGGCTGTCTGAAAAGGTGCTAACTCTTCTTTTTTTTGTAAATTGTAACGATTGAAACAAAACAGCACATAAATGGTTACACTGAAAACACAATGACATTTGCTTCAAATCAATATATATTCTATTTGAATTATGAAACACTATGTAAAAAAACAAATCAGTTTATCCTGAGCAAATGCATAAGCAGATAGTATGTTGATCGTTACAATGGACTCAGTTTTGTCCCATATTGCTTAGCACCTTTTCAGACAGTCTCATATATATATGGATAGTGATAACTCCATAATAAAATGTAATAAGCTCTGTAGTGCCATACCCCCGCTTGAGGGGTGTGGGGGGAGGGGGGAGGGCGTCCGGCATGCACCTCCCCGGCCCCCTTCGTGGGGCGCATCACAAACTCGCCGTATATATGGAGACAAAATAGAGATTGGCAATATAAAGTCAGTATAACATAAACAAAGACTGCGGACGAAGATATCATGCATGTTACCGAGAGAAGGTGGGGAGACGGGGTTACTCCTCGATGGGGAGACCGTACTCACACACTTACTAAGTTGATAGGGTTGTGCTCGAGGGAAACCACTTCTAGCTCCTCATTATCGCCCTGATAAGGGTCTTATCGGTACGTTTGTGTGTATATGTGCAGTAATATTTCATAGCACAACCAGTGGTCCACAACTGGTTCATCAAAGGCTATGGTATGTGCTGTCCTGTCTGTGGGAAAGTGCATATAAAACACCCCTTACTGCTGCTTATCAGAAAGAGTAGCCTATGTGGTGGCAGTGGGTTTCCTCCAAAGAAATATGTCAGAATGACCAAATGTTTGACATCCAATAGCCGATGATAAAAATCAATGTGCTCTAGAGGCATTGCTAAATAGAACAAACTTGTTAGATATGTCATAGCAAAGCTCCAAAGAAGAAAACAAACGATGTAAATGAGGTGTTACGCAAAGATATTACCCATCTCATACAAATACCATAATACAAATGAACAAGGCCATGCCAAGATCCAAAAGACACACAGATCTCCTGACAATCGTATTGAAATCCAAACTGCAGTGGGATGGTCATATATTTCCCATTCATCAGGACTGGTCAAATCCATCCTGCAAGGCACAGTGGAATACGTAAGAAAGAAAACCAATCAGACAACGGAAGAGCTGGGAAGGCAACATCACATGATGGACAGGGCCTGGAGTTTGACAAGTCCCAGAGGACAGTACAGAACAGGGAAAAATGGAAAAATTTGGTTAAAAAAATAATCTGCAGTGTCCCAACAACCCTTCCAGTTTGGCTAATGGATTGATGATGATGATGATGATGATGATGATATAAATGCACCCACAAGGGATGCATAACTTTACATATTTCAGAATATTGGTAGCCAGATACGTACCCAAAGTGGGCGATAATAGGAGATATCCTGGACCCACCCTTGCCGGATTCGCAGTACTTTACAAGAATATGTATGTGTCGTGTTTGTAGAGAAGCTACACAATACTAATGATACCCGTGACATTGAGGTGAGTTCTTTACAAGCTTTTGGGAGTAAGCTAGAATATATGCCCCGTGGGCATTATTATAGGTGGTAGCCAACTTCTGAGTGTGTCTGCAGTAGAGTCTGGTGGTTATTCACTGGTGGGATTTATGATTGTTAAAACGAACATGTGCTCTCTCAATTCATCTGGGATTGATTGCTGCCTTACTGATTACCAGATGTGCTTGATTTTTTAGTAATTTATATATGGCATGCATCAATCTTTTGAGAATTCTTTTTTGTTTATTTTCTTCACATGTGTTTTTTTTGGTGTTGTTTGTTGTTATACAAAGAACTGATAAGGATACTCTTGACAGCATGTATCTGTTTGTAGTAACTGGTGTTCTCTGTGGCGGAGTGCTTAGAGTGTCTGACTTTTTCTAGGTCGGATGCGTGATCTGAGGGTTGGCGGTTCGATTCCTTGTGCCCCACCTCTGCCAATTTGGATTTCCAACGCTGTGTATAACTTACAGCATCATGAAAGGCTGGTTGCTCTCATACCATGTCTATGTGGTGTGGGAGGTTAAAAATCCCTTGGGTCGGTAAAATTGTAGGCCCAGGCTTTCTATCGACAAACTGGCCACAGCAGGAGCATCCACATCACGGCCCTGGGAATCAGCTATCTGATTGCAAATCCTGCTACCACCATCCACCACCGAGAGCATGTCCCACGATTAAAGATCATACCTCTGCTCGAAAACTCTTGAGATAACTGGTCGAAGGACACGATGAAGAAGACTGTGCAATATAGGCACACCCTTGCTGGATTCACAGTACTTTACAAGAACATGTATATGTGGTGTTTGTAAAGAAGCTACACAATACTAATGACACCCGGGACGTTGAGGTGAGTTGTTTACAAGCTTTTGGGAGTTAGCTAGAACATATGCCCCATGGGCATTATTATAGATGGTAGGCAACTTCCGAGTGTGTCTGCAGTAGATTCTGCTGGTTATTCACTGGTGGGATTTATGATTGTTCAAACAAACATGTGCTCTAGCAATTCATGTGGAATTGAGAGCTACTTTGCTGAGTACTAGGTGTGCTTGATTATTTAGCAATTTATATCTGGCACGCATCAATCTTTTGAGAAGTTGTTTGTTTGTTTATGTTCTTCACATGTGTTTTTTGTGTGTGTTGTTTGTTGTTATACAAAGAAATGATAAGGATACTCTCGACAGCATGTATCTGTTGGTATTACTGTGGTACGATGCTTGCCGTTGTACCACATTACAAGAATTGATGCTATTTAGGGTAAATGTTGTTTGCTTGTTTGTTTAGGGGTGAGAAAACAAAGTGGACGAAGGAAGACTTGGGAAGACAACATCACAGAATGTACAGGCCTGCAATATCTAAGGTCACATAAGGATGGGAACTGACTTGTGACAGTGCACACTCATTGCGACTTCATAGTGCTGCCTCACTGGGACACCAGGCCACTGGCACCATGACCCAATATCCCACACACTCACACTGCGCTAACCCATCCTTTACCTATCCTAGGAATGCTAAGGACCAGGCTAGGCAACAAAAAGGATACATTTTGTAAGTCATTAATTTGATGAAGCCAGGATTCAACGCCTGACCTTCCACATGGAAAGCCTTCACTTGTACCGATTCGCCCACTGCATCCAGTCACCACAGCATTAAGCCCAAGTCACACCAACCGGATCAGGGGCCGGACGAGCCACGGTCCATGATCCGGCGTGGTCCGTGGCGATCCGGCATGATCCGTGGCTCATCCATGGCTGGTCCTTGGTGATCCTTGGTGATCCTTTGTGATCTGTCGCTGGGCCGGCCTCATCAGGGGTTGGCCCCGAATGTTTTTAAAATGTTGAAAACATCCGGGGTGATCCGGGGAATATTGCAATCCGGGGTTAACCAGCATCAGCCGTGTGTGATCCATGGCTCATCCAGGTTGTCCGGGGGTCGTCCGGGGGTCATCCCTGTCTTGTCTGGGGCAGTCCGGTCATTTTATACTCCGGGAGTAGTCCGGGGGTTGTCCGGGGGTGGTCCGGGGGTTGTCCGGGGGTGGTCCGGGGGTTGTCCGGGGGATTCTCCGGGGGTTGTCCATGGCCGATCTGAGGCTGATCCGGGAATAATCCATGGCTGTGGACCATGGCTCATCCGGGTAGGTGTGAGAGCGACGCAAAAACGACCCAAAATAGCGATTTTATCCGGGGTGGTCCGGGGGAGTGGTCCGGGGGATGGTCCAGCTAAAAATCCGGGGCTCGTCCAGGTATGTGTGATTGGGGCTTAAGATTGGATGAGTCCAAATAACTCTACCTAGTACAATTAACACGACCACCTTCAATTTTATTTGATCAAAGCGAAAGAAATCTGGCAAGCGGAGATGGATAAGGGAAGGGCGAAGAATGGGAAGTGATGGTGACACCCTAAAGCCTTACTGAATCTGCGGTGGAGGGTGCCAACAGTGGCGCAGGTTCTGGATAGTGGCCACTCCCAAAACTAACCAGGCAGTAAGGCTTCATTGGTAATATATCCATATTAAGATCATCATCATCATCATCATCATGCTGTCGGTCGCGATGCGACAAAGACTGCTTTCATTACTTGACTGCCGCTCTCCATTTAGCTCTCTTTTCATGAAAGCTGCCTGCAAAAGTGTTGAAGTGCTGCTGGCTTTTGCAAGTTACCAGCGGCACTCTCTCGGGGAGCAAATAGAGGTTTCACACCGGCAAGAACATGTCAAGACAGGCACAAAACTATTTGTCCCTAAGATATGCAACCCATATATAGCTAGTATATAAATATACAGGTATAAATGATCGGTATGAGGTTTATTATTATCATAGCATCACTGTATAATATTGTTAACATCCAATGATGGACAAATATCGATTAACTGCGGCCTGCTGGCCTACAGTGGCGCTGCCACGGGCAGTTCTTGGTACTTATGCTCACTCGCTGTATAGATCACTTTGCTTCGAAAATAAAAACTCTCAATCCACTTAGCTCTTTCTTTTTCTTCCTTCACCTCAGGTAGACATCAGGTTTATATACACACACACACTATCTACCCATCGGTGTTATCTGGTGGTTTCTACTAGATAATGTATGCAGATATTATCAAGATGACATGCACTGTCTCTTCATCTGATTCACCGTACGATTTGAGCCACCTACCTCCCTTTGTGCCGCTACCTCACCCCCCCCCCCCCACCCCAACACCACCATACATTATCCATGAATGGATTGGTGCTTATCTAGGACAGCGCCTGGTATTGACTGTGGTGTATATGGAGGCAGTGCTCCCTATATTTGCTGCACATGTCCACCTATGCTGCATCGGAACCGCCCCCCTCTTCCCCCCCCCCCCCCCCGCCCCCCCCCCCCCCCCCACACACACATAGACAACCCCATCCCATACCCCAGCCTAATACCATAATAATAAAGCCGACTCGAGCCTCTATAGGATGTCTGTGGTGTTCTCCACACAAAGCTTACACTTTCGCCGAGCTTCCAGCGTGCACATATGACGAAATATGAGCCACGACTTCACTCGAGCGTCAGACTTCTTTTGTTCATTTGTTTGGTAAATGGATTTTGTTCATATGTTTCTTTTGTCGGTGCCGTAGCACTGGTCTTCTGACCTTAAATGTTACAGGTATAATAGATATTTACACAATTTGTTGTACATGGTTTATACACTAAATTGAAGTGCGAAGTAAATTTTGAAATCACAGTGTACACAACACAATAAGTAGTGAGTATGAGGTACATTACATCATTTTACATTTACATTCAAGGTTTTAGTTGTTGGTTTAGGATTTCCAATTCATTCGATACTACTACATTTAAAGCTGCATAGTCCGATAAAAAAACATCAACTTTTCAAAACCAAAGCAACCATCTAGATTTTGTTCTACATATTTTACTTACATACTGGAGAAGTTATTAAATGCTGTAATTAAATGCACTTTGCAGTATTTCTTGCTCTGAATTTGTTACCGATCTGTATAATATGTATATATATACACTATGTGAAATGAACAGAATGACTGGCATTCAGGCCGATCTATTTCTAATCAAATCCCTTGTTGACACAAACATCTAGAGAAGGGATGTACAGAAGCAATTCACTGCAATTGAGTCGCCCATTGAAAGGATAAAAAGTCCTAGGGAGCGGGACGTAGCTCAGGCAGTATAGTGTTTACCTGTGAAGGTTTGGATCATCCAATCGATCCTGCCCACTTAACACATTTGTAATTTGGACTATTTTCCATTTCGACCAGGGGGCCAACAATTGGTTCATCAAAGGATGTGATATGTGCTGTCCTATCTATGGAAAAGTGCATATAAAAGACCTCTTGCTGCTTATCGGAAAGAGTAACCTATGTGGCAGCAATCGGTTTCTTCCAAAGAAATATGTCAGAATGACCATATGTTTGACATCCAATAGCCGATGATAAAAAGAGGCATTGTTAAATAAACAAAACGAAAAATGTATCAGGGAGTTCAAACAAGAATAGAATCTAATGGGAAATAACACTAGGCAAAAACATGGAGGATAATCACACGTGGTAATAGAGCATATCACTATCTACGTACATGAATGGCCGTGAATGTGTATATATATATATGCATCGACTGTGTTGGTAATTTATGTTGTACAGTATTTAAAGTTGTATTGTCCGATAGTTTTGAGTTTCGGCCATTTTTCTGATATAAATATATCAATTTGATTGTTGTACTTTATTTTGAAATAACTTTCATTTTAAATGGTTAATTTTGTAGATATTTGAAGTATAAACATGTCAAATTAGTTTTTGAAAAGCACACCAAAACTCTGACACCATAGGCCTCAGCAGTAACATGTTATATTAAGTTGACTCAGTATTTATTCCCTTCTATGTGGTATGAAATGCTTAACAACTTCATCAAGTTAAATATGTTGGATCAAATCTAGATAATTGCTTTGCTTTTGAAAAGTTGATGCTTCATCGGACTATGCAACTTTATTATAGAGTAAATACCAGTCAGAGCAATGGTCTGGTTGAAGGAAGCTTCTACTTCTGTCTGGTTTACTGGTCCAACTGGTGATATCACCACTGACAAGGTTCTACCTTGATATCTATGCAAGGGCGCACTTTGAAGTAGTAATCGGCAGATCGAGATTAGGTCGGGTTGCAAGAAATGTGAAGGGTAATAGGCGATACCTTATCAATGCCATATGGAGTGCACAAAGAGAACTCAAACTTATAATGTTGATGCATATATAAATATACACATTCACGGCCATTCATGTAAGTAGATAGTGATATGCTCTATTACCACGTGTCATTATCCTCCATGTTTTTGCCTAGTGTGATTTCCCATTAGATTCTATTCTTGTTTGACACCGACATCTAGGGTGGCGCGATAAATATTCCAGATATCGTGAACTGGGTGTTAGCTAACGAATTTGCCAGCTTGCATACAGTTTGACCTTGGTATTTTACGGCTGAACAACATCTAAGGTCATATCAAGACGGGTAGCGACTTGTGACTGCGCACACTCATGGAATACCAGACGGGGTGGCCGAATGAGTTGAGCGTCCGTCTCCTGTTTTGGGAGATCGGCGGATCCGAACCCATGAGTTTGTGGGTTCGAACCCTGGTTGAGTCAAACGAATGACTTACAAATTTATACTTGTCGCTTCCTATCCTGGCGCTCGGCATTAATAGGATATCACAATGACTGGTTACCTCAGTGTCAGGATAATGTGACTGAGTGGGATTTTTAGCCATGGTGCCGGCAGCCTAATTTCCCAGTGGGGCAGCACTATAAAGTCACCATAAGTGCATACTGTCATGAGTAGGTATCTGTCCTGATTTGACCATATACGTTGCTAAGATGTAAAAGTCCAAAAAGCAAACTAATATAATGTGATATCACGTCCTGATATGACCTTAGATGTTGTCTGGTCGCAGGTATACCTTACACACAGAAACTTAAGGCAGGTGACCCCCCCCCCCCCCTCTGGCCTTATCCTTCAGAATAGAGCCTATAATTTAAATTTACTTTGCACCTAGAAACACATGCTTCCTGATGACGAAGGTTGATACCGGTATTGCCTGGGTCTCTCTCTCTCTCTCTCTTCACCTCTACCATAAATTTCCACGAGCCCGGTCATTGCACGTTATTTATAGAAGGCTCCTTCTGAGATAAGCAAGGCCCTAGCACTGTGATACTATCCCTTATCGGCTCAGTAGTTAACAGTAAATAGAAAAATACAGCAGCAGAAGATGGAGATCGAAGTATATAGCACATTATGCGGGTATAAAGGCGCGGAAGGGAATTATTTCCTTATTATTACACTATACACTGTACTTTCTATGTATATATGTATATGCAAACACTATCTATAAACAATATATAATACACAAATATATATAAACATGTTTATATATTTTGTGTACAAACGAAAAATATGTTTCACATGTTCGCCTAATATACCTGACAACCAGGGATTGTAAATTGAAATAAATAAACAGCTTCCAACCTATCAGAAAAAACATAATGGTTTTAATTGTTTGAATCTGAGACTGTCTCAAAAGGTGCTAAGCAATATGGGACAACACTTTGTCCATTGTAACAATCAACATACTATCTACTTATGTATTTTCTCATGATAAACTGATTTGTTTTTTACATGGTGTTTCATAATCCCAATAGAATACATATTGATTTGAAGCAAATGTCCTTATGTTTTCAGTGTAACCGTTTCTGTGCTGTTATGTATCAATCATGACCATGGACAAACAAACGAAGAGTTAGCACCTTTTGAGACAGGCTCATCTGACATTCTGAATAGAATATTCTTGAAACATTGCCCAATGGCTGTGGATATTGACAGTGCAGTCCGACATTAGTGTTTGTGGTAATAGAGTATGGTCCATTGATTTGTTTGTTTGTTGTTCTACGTCCTAGCAAAATCTAAGGTCATATCAGGAGGGGTACCGACTTGTGACAGTGCGCACTCATGGTGACTTTATAGTGTTCTCCCACTGGGAAACCAGGCCGCCGGCACCATGACCCGATATCCCACTCAGTCACATTATCCTGACACTGAGCCAACCAGTCCTTGCCCTATCATAATAATGCCAAGTGCCAGGCTAGGGAGCAACAAGTATCAATTTTTAAGTCATTGGTTTGACTCGACCAGAGTTCGAACCAACGACTCCACTATCTACCAGCACGGGAGACGGACGCTCTAACTCATTCGGCCATGCCGTCTGGTCCATGGTCCATTGATGTTAGGGCCTAAGGAAGGACGAGAAAGCGGATGTGGAAAAAGAGGGCAGTTTATTCATTTAAGTGCCCGAGGGTATCATGAACATAGTGGTGGTAAATATATCAAAATGAGGATAATAGGTAATCAATGTAATCAAATGCATGCTCATGAAATAATGTCAGTGTCAATGTCAGTGGTTGGTAGGTGGGCCCGAGGAGCCCTCAACCGGATAGTGGAGAGTTGGTGTATAGGGATGGTGGGTGGGGAAAAAGATGTGAGGAGTGCAGAGTGTGGAGGCAGGAGGGCGAGTGACAGGAGGAGAGGGCTGGAGGCGGTTATAAGGGAAGCGGAAAGGGGGGGGGGGGTTAGGTAAGGAGGGACTGGAGGACAGCGGGGGGGGGGGGGAGGAGAGGGGGGGGGTCCTCCCTCGCCTCGCATCAACCGCAATGCGAGCATTACGACCAAGGCGGTGTGATTATGTGCACCACTTGACGCCCTTCTAAATGGCCTTCCGTGGAAGGAGCTGAGTGAAGTGCCAAGTGCTATTCAGTGACGGAAGTAGAGCACAACGCAGGGGTGTATCCAGGATTTCTATAAATCAAGAACTAAGGCGCATTTCCCCGTAAACGCCAACCCAAAAATGTAATTAAAATAAAAGATGTTTACCTGGGGGTAATTTAAATGTTCACTAATTCCACTTCCCTTGTGATAACATGGTTATGGAGGAATGATAACAAAATAGGAATGTAACAAAATACCCTTTTGAGAGTTTGACTCTGATGTTTATCTGAATTTTCGGATCGGTGTTTACAGGGTTTTGCGCCTGAACTCCTCAAATGGACACCCCTAAAAGGGCCGATTAAAGATTTTCAAAATAGGCTGACAGTATTTCCCCCCTGCGGGCCGGCAGCACCCGAGTAACCTACACTTAGAGTATGGGTGCACCTGAATGCATCTACAATCGGGGAACACTGTATTTCTGATATGATCTACAAATTATCAGAAAAATATATCTAGTAAAGCAATTCAACTACAGGCGTACCACAGATGTAAGCGTGTGGAACTTGCAGGTGCACCCGTCACTCCCAGCCACAAACGGTGTGAACTAATAGAGGCATTGGAATTGGCTTATTGTAGGGCTAAAAATAATTAGATGCCTCCATGAATGACTTGTGGTGGGTTTTCGGTATGTGAGATTTGGTTCTTGAAATTGATTCAGCAAAACAGTGTAGGCGTGCTGCCATGAATTATTTCCCCTCCCTGGAGCCGCGCCTGGATAAAGATATTGTATGTATTCATGATTGCCACACAGTAGAGTGCTCAAGAAAATGTGGAGCGTAGAGCATACAGCTAGCTTCAAGTGGATATGTTGGCTGTTGGAGTTTTATGTCTTGGCAACATATATGGTCATATCAGGACGGATACCGACTTGTGACAGTGCACACTCATGGTGACTTCATAGTGCTTCCCCACTGAGAGACCAGGTCACTAGCACCATGACCTGATATCCCACTCAGTCACATTATCCTGACATTGAGCCATCCAGTCCTGGCCCTATCCTAATAAGGCCGAGCACCTTGCCAGGAAGCAACAAGTATAAATGTGTATGTAACTGGTTTGACTCGACCCGGGTTCAAACCCACAATCCCACGATCTACCAACACGGGAGATGGACGCTCTAATGCCAAGTACACACCTACCGTATACGATTCGCGCACTAAAACTTGTGACTCGACCCGACCCGCTTAAAACTGAAAACGGGCCGATTCATTTTTCGAATCGCAAATCGCAATCATAATCGGCCCGTTTTAGCCCTAAAACTGAGTTTTTAGTCGTGAATCGCAATCGCTAGGTGTGCACGGGGAGCTCACACCTAGCGATTTTTGTGCGCGAAAGGGGCAGTTTTAGATCGTATACGGTAGGTGGGTGAGGATAAACGGTAGGCATAACTCATTCCTCCATCCCGTCTGGTTCTCCTTACGAGTAGCTAGGATAGGTAGGCACCGGTGAATGTCCTCTTGTTTGTCTGAATTCGCAGTTTCATGATTATAGCTTTAAAGCTGAATATTAAAAAAGATCATATCGAAACCCCAAAATGTACATAGATTTGATCCTAGATTTCCAACTTAGTTATCAGTGCACTTATTGCACAGTTTTCTGTACTTGCATAGAATAAAATAGTAAGCCAATTTATTCGAAACTGATGTTGTTGAATACTATGGTTTCTGGCATTTTAGTGGGCACGCCAAGATAAATTTGGCAGGTTTTAAACTTGAAATATCTCCAAAGTTGGCGATATGTAATAAACATTCCTCCAACTCAATATGATATATTCATCTGAAGAATATGGCAGCAACTCAAAGGCTTCAACCTATTGAGATGGATACAAGGATTGTACAATCAAGCCTTTCATTATTCATTGGAAGTAAACGGAGTTATTTTGTAGGCTTTTTATTTGGCGACTTGCTATGGAATTAAATTCTGATGGCTTCAGCTGATGCTAAATGCATTGCTATTCAGCCAAGGAGAATGTGGGCACCTTTGTACCAAAGCAACACAGGTGCAATCAGTGTATATGTATGTGCAAACCAGAGGTGTATATGTTTGTAAGACAGTGTCACCTATTGTTCGGTACCTGAGTGTGCTCCTTATCTCTGTGTGAACAATAACGGGCGACCAGGTAATAATTTCCTGCATTATCGCCTCCTCTAAGAACGCAGGCTGAGCAGTTGGACTAATGTTTTATTCCATTCACGTGTATTAAAAGGTTGCTTTGTGATGCATGGACAGCGACTGCTCAGAAAGCCTCTCACATCTGTGCTCCACCATGCGATGGATTTCCTGAGTAGGCTTTTCTATATATCTTACCGCATTGTTTCCTTTAGAAGTCACCACCAGGTTTAGCTGCAGATAATGGGTGGTTGGTTGTTGGACTTGTATGTCCTTGCAACTTCTAACATCATATTAGGATGGGTACGACTTCTGACAGTGCGCATTCATGATGATTTTATAGTGCTGCCCCACTGGGAGATCAGGCCACCAACACCATGACCCAATATCCCATTCAGTCACATTATCCTGACACTGAGCTAACCAGTCCTTGCCCAATCCTATTAATGCTGAGCGCCAGGCTAGGAACCGACAAGTATCAATTTTAAAGTCATTGGTTTGACTCGACCGGGAACTGAACTTTCGTCCGTCCGCATGTGAGGCCCGCATCCAACCGATTAGGCCACCATGCCCGGTATGCATATAATGGATGACGAAGATGTGGTGAAGGCGAGTTGTGTGACGGTGAAGAAGGTGATGCCCTGTTTGAGAATGTCTGTAAGGTGTGGTGGACTGTTTCCATTCGTAACTCCATTCCAGCACCCAGGGTAATGTAATGGTCAAGGTTAATGCTTTCGAGTAGAGTAAGAGCATGCCTTACCAGACCACACCATGATGTATCAGCGCAGATCAGGATAAATCAGGCCACACAATGCTACATACTAGGCAATATCTCACCAGATCTGGTAGCCCGTTGCCTCACCCAGATCCATCAGTTCATATCGCAGTGGATCACATGGCATTTTATCGGAAGAGCATGAATCTACCTGCATGTAATGGTGTGACCTAGTCCGAGGTGGGGAGAATGATGTCCAATGGACCATGGCTGATAATACAAGCTATGCCGTTGTCTTCCAGAAGACAAGCTATGCCATTGCCTACCATAATACAGGCTATGGCATTGCCTACCATAAGACAAGCTATGCCATTTCTTATGATGAGAGAAGCTAAACTACCCCTTACCATAAAAGAAACTATCCAATTCCCTACCAAAAGACAAGATATGCTACTCCCTAAAAGAAGAGAAAATATGCCATTCCCTACTACCAAAGACAAGCTACGCTATTCCATACAATAAAAGAAGCTATGGGACCCCGTACCATAAGACAATCTATGATAGTCCCTACCATAAGACAAGATCTGCTACTCCCTAAAACAAGAGAAACTATGCCATTCCCTAGTACCATAAGACACGCTACGCTATTCGATACAATAAAAGAAGCTATGGGACCCCCTACCATAAGACAATCTATGATAGTCCCTACCATAAGACAAGATCTCCTACTCCCTAAAAGAAGAGAAACTATGCCTTTCCCTTCTACCATAAGACAAGCTATGCTATTCCCTTGATATAAGAAGCTATGTGACCCCCTACCATAAGACAATCTATAATAGTCCCTACCATAGACAATCAATGCTACTCCGTGTCATAAGATGTGCTATTTCATTCTCTACGATAAGACAAGATATGCCATTCTCTACCACACATACAATATTAGGCCACAACAAGCTTCTGCATTCTATAGAATACAAAATTCAACTTCAGAGTGTACCCACCCACTTCATGTCAACCTAAACATGGCCTCACTTTGCAGCCTAGTGGGAAAATACTAACATAGAAATACTGCTACCACAGAAACTGAAGCAGCCCATACATTACCAATACCAAAGCCCCACGTGTGATATTACCAGGTAGACCCAACAAAAGCACATCGAGTTTATGACATGCATCCATTCAGTCAATTTCAGCGACCACATTTGCCAAACAGCTGACACTTGTATAGGACTGTCGGTACCAGTCTGCACTCTGCCAGACCAGACGGGATGGCCGAATGAGTTAGAGCGTCCGTCTCCCGTGTTGGTAGATCGTGGGGTCGTGGGTTCGAACCCTGGTCCAGTCAAACCAATGACTTAAAAAATGATACTTGTTGCTTCCTAGCCTGGCACTCGGCATTATTAGGATAGGGCAAGGACTGATTGGCTCAGTGTCAGGATAATGTGACTGAGTGTGATATCAGGTAATGGTGCTGATGGCCTGGTCTTCCAGTGGGTTAGCACTATAAAGTAGCCATGAGTGCACACTGTCACAAGTTGGTACCCGTCCTGATATGACCTTAGATGTTGCTATGATGTAATATAACAACAAACAAACAAACAGCCGAATGAATTGCGCGTCCGTCTCCCGTTTTGGTAGATGGTGTGATTCGAACCCAGGGGTTCGAACCCTGGTCGAGTCAAACCAATGACTTAAAAATTGATGCTTCTCACTTCCTATCCAGGCGATCTGCATTAATAGGATAGGGCAAGGACTGGTTAGCTCAGTGTCGGGATAATGTGACTGAGTGGGATACCAGGTCATGGAGCTGGCAGCCTGGCAGCCTCGCAGCCTGGCAGCCTCGCAGCCTGGCAGCCTCGCAGCCTGGCAGCCTCGCAGCCTCGCAGCCTCGCAGCCTCGCAGCCTCGCAGCCTCGCAGCCTCGCAGCCTCGCAGCCTCGCAGCCTGGTGTCCTAGTGAGGCAGCGCTATAAAGTCACCATGAGTCTGCACTGCCACAAGTCGGTACCCATCCTGATATGACCTTAGATGTTGCCAGGATGTATACCTCCAACTATCAAACAACCAACTGCACTGGGCCACCTCATCTAACTTATTCTAAGTCACCAGCGGGGCCTGCGGGCAATGCCGGCCTGCGGGCAATGCCGGCCTGCCAGCACTGAACTAGAGGCGTCAATACGCCTTTCGCAGTCGACTGGCTTCATCGACGATGCCTGTCAAATCATAGATGACATCAAATCAAAGCGCGGTGCCCTCCGAAGCCATGCCTACAATCCAGCTGGCGCCAGCCGCCACGGGGCTTGAAGGCTCCAATCAAAAACAACCATTTGATGCCATTCCCTCCCATAAGTTGGTTGGTTATTTGGAGTTTTACACCCTGGCAACATCTACAATCATATCAGAAAGGGTACCGACTTGTGACAGTGCGCACTCATCCCTCCTTTATAGTGCTGACCGACTGGGAGACGAGGCGACCAGCACCATGCCCTGATATCCCTCTCAGTCACATTATCCTGAAACTGAGCCAACCAGTCTTTGCCCTATCCTAATGATGCTGAGCGCCTGTCTAGGAAGCAAAAAGTATCAATTTTGATGTCATTGTTTGACTCGACCCGGGTTCAGAACCTGTATGTTCGAATCCCACGCTCTACCAAAACAGGATACGGACGCTCAACTCATTCAACCATCCCATCTGGTTCCCTACCATAAGAGAAGCAATTCTACCCACTATTATTGCACACACCTCCACCACAATCCACCAGCAAATTACCTCAACCCACTGGAACGACACCCTTTACATATGTCAATAATTCACAGAGCGCCACGTTATCTTCTTCTTTGTTGCCCATCAGTTGCAATGATGATGGCAACTCATACTTTGTTGTCAACTCGATGACCAGTGAGTCCAATTTGTGCTTGGAATGTGCCGTGGTATGTTGGACATGTTTGTAGCTGTAGTCAGAGAATCTAGTGGGTGAAGGAGATGATCTTTCCTCTGATGGTGCTTTTCCTTATATTGAGATATGCGATCAGTTTCAAACTGTGCTGTGCCTTTGTGAATAGAATAATTGAACAACACAAAATCATTCTCAATTATAAAAATTGGTATTTATTTTCCCCTGACATGTTTAAATTACAGTTTGATAGTACGTCTTTGTCTTACAATGTGAAGCCTAAGATGTGGGCCCCTAAGTCTTACTATGTTTGGTGGGTGGGACAGCAAAGCAGAGTCCTAGGCCGGTCCTGTCCTGGTTGTGTCCTTTCCTGCTACTGTGCCAAAGTGAGAATGTCTGCGGAGCACGGCCTTCTATAGGCCAAGAGCGGACCTAAGGCACCGGCAATTTTTAGAGTTCCAACAGACTCAAATGGGGTGCTAGTGTCGCAACTATGCAGTAGCAAATGGAATTTTCCATGAATGACATTGAATATGCAAAGTGAAGAAGCAATTGCCTTAGTTACAGAGCAAGAAATGAGCCGCTAGGCAGAGTATGTATCAAATCACAAGATATACGTCAGAGGGCAGCATCAGTGTCACCAAAGAAGTACCTAAGAACAAGGAGTTAAAGAATAACATGGTTAAGTTGAATAGGTTAATCGCAGCACATGTGTCCATCACAGCGCAATCATATAATTTCACCACCACCTGTGTTCACGGAAATATTTACTCCCACACTTCTTTTTTTTTTTTATCGGACGCAATTTGATTTACATCGCTTATGATTTAATCAATTTGTTTATCAATGGCACAACTTGCTAATGTAACTAGATAACCTTCTGGAGAACGCTACCTTTTCATATCGCATAATGCTTGCATGTGCTCCTAAACTCATAATTATTTATTAATTTATAAGGGTAGTATAGTCCGACGGTTTTGAGTAAATGCCTTTTTCTTCTTTTTTTTTTAGATGAAAGATGTTTTGATTGCATTTGTTGTTGTTATATTCGTTGATTATACAGAGGATATTTCAATCACGGACAATTGGTCTTCCTCATTCCACTGCTACTTGTACTGTCTTCTATTCCTATCCTAGTAATACAGATTGTCGGTCTTGCCCGGTAGTGACAGCTCTTATTTGTTTAGGTCATTTCGTTGACTCGACCAGGGTTTGAACCCTACAAGTTCAAATCCCATGACCAGCCACGCGGAAAGTGGACACTCGACTCGTTTCTATTATGGTGATTATGATCTCCCTTACTTTATTTAAATGTTAAGTACCTTCTGAGATATTTGAAATGAAAACATACCAAATTAATTGTGTCATGCACATAGAATTTGACATCAGGAGATTGGGCAGAAACAGCTTCGATTAAATTGACTTAGTATTCCCTTCTATGCAGCAGCACGTACTTCATTAGTGCACCATTATCGAGTTTGTTTGTTTGTTGTTGTTTTACGTCCTAGCAACATCTAAGGTCATATCAGGACGAGGACCACCATTATCGAACTTACATACATAGGATCAAAGTGACGGCACTGTTTTGGTTTCGATGATGTGATGCTTTCACGGAGCTATGTAGCTTTAAGCTATTTTTAATTGGCTTAGACGTTGCCAGGGCGTAAAACTCCAACAACCAACCAACTAATTCGCGGTTTAAATAGGACAGTTTTTGTTGCTAGAAGCGAAACTTCAGTCGTAATTGTACCTAAGTGAACGGAATGTCACTGTGTGGACACAGTAATTGTTATTCTGATGAATGCGTGTACCAATAGAAACAACCTATCTAGTAGTGTCGTGTGACATTGTCTTACTAGTTTGATTTAATCCCTGCCGAGGACCAGACGGAATGGTCGAATGAGTTTAGCGTCCGTCTCCCGTTTTGGTAGATCATGGAATTCGAACCCACGGGTTCGAACCCTCGCCGAATCAAACCAATGATTTTAAAATGTATCCTTGTTGCTTCCTAGCCAGGTGGTCTGTATTATTAGGATAGGGCAATGATTTGGTGGCTCAGTATCAGGATAATGTGACTGAGTGGGATATGAGGTCATGGTGCTGGCAGACTGGTCTCCCAGTGGGGTATCACTATGAAGTCACCATGAGCATGGACTGTCACAACTCGGTACCCTTCGGTGTTACCAGGATGTTAAACTCCAACAATCAACCAACCAACCAACCCCAGACCAGTCAAAGCTAGAGATTAAGAAATGTATACTTGTTACCACCTAGCTTTGACTGCATCAATGCTAGGATAGACTAGGATAGAACAAGGAGCAGTGGACGAAGGATGACATGCGATTGAAATTGCCCCCGCTTGATCAATAGATGCAACAAAAGAAAAAGTAGCTATTAATTGAGCTTTATACAAATCCTATGCGAGGGATGGTCCTTTCTTGCAATCTAGAAATTGCAATTGCTTTCTCCACACCTTCAAAGTCTCTTATCCAGGTCCGAAGAGCCTGATTTTGTTTTGTGTTTTGTGTACATTAGTTGATTAAGCAGGGGAAATTTCAATCGGGGAGGGTTGGTCTTCCTCATTCCACTTCTTCATCATCGTGTTCTTCCAACAGTTATCTCAAGGAATTTTCGAGCAGAGGTATGATTGGGACATGATCTCGGTGGTGGATGGTGGTAGCAGGATTTGCAATCAGATAGCTGATTCCCAGGGCCACAATGTGGATGCTCTTGCTATGGCCAGTTTGTCAATAGAAAGCCCGGGCCTACACTTTTACCAACCCAAGGGATTTTTAACATCCCACGGTATGAGATTGAGAGCAACCGGCCTTTTATGACACTGTAAGTTATACACAGGGTGGACATCCAAATTGGCAGAGGTGGGGGGGGCATGGGGAATCGAACCGCCGACCCTCAGATCAGGCATCAGACCTAGAAAAATGTCAGACACTCTAACCTCTCCACCACAGAGAACTCATTCCACTGCTCCTTGCCCTATCCTAAGAATGCCGAGTGCCATGCTAGTAAGCGACAAGTATCAATTTGTAAGTCATTGGTTTGACTCGAACAGGGTTCGAACCCACGATCCCAATTATCATTCTGACCATTCTCCTGTGAAAATAAAATTAGTGAGATCAAAATTTGTGATCAGTTTTCTCATAACAACTGACTACTGATGACCGTGAGCAATCAGAGAACATGTGATGACAATTAACCTGTGATTAAACCTTGTTATCAGGTCTCTATTGACCTAATTCTCTTTTGAAAAGTCAAATGATTAACATTCACTGCGCATCAGCCAGAATGGATAGATCTAGTGTTAAAACAACCGGAAGGACTACCTCTGATCACATGTATGTAAGTCAATATATGTAATTAAATTCCTCCAATGTGTGCCGCACTAGAGGGGGCACCCAGTACATTAACCCGACAGCTGGTGGTGGAGGGGGGAGGACACTCCCCCACGACGTCTATGGAGGAATATAGTGAGAAGTATAATGTTCCCCTAGCATTTATAGACAGGATAATCACTTATCATTGTATAAAAAGGCGGAGCGGCTTACCCTTATTCTGGTGCTGATTATTACTGCCCAGTAAATTTGTCAGGTGTACAATGACAATTAATATGGTTTGGCCTAACATGGCCTGATGGGATCGATCCCTGCATCTGCTACTGCAGCGCCAGCGCGTGTTTGTGCCCTGCGCCCCGCTATTCGGCCAGTTCGCACAGGTTTTCAGACTTTGTAACCGGTTGGGCAGTTATCCGAGCCAAGGTCTAGTATTAAAACTGATCAACCCATGCTTATGTCGTGTCTTATGTTTTCTAGTCCGTAGCCTAACTTTATACTTGTATAATACGTTATCCTACAACGTTATTCTTCAACGTTATCCTTCAAATTGGACTCTCACTTAAAGTAAATTTTAACGTTTTTGAGTCTGCCTTATATGTTATTAAAGGTCACCCTTCCCTGTCCTGTGTCACGTTGCAGAGCTAATAGTAATATCTAATAACACAAGCCATAGCCTACTCAAAATCGAATCCTTCTGGGCAGACCGAACCCACTGGGTTTGAGCTCAAATATCTCATCATGAATGTGCTCTTTTAATAAGATACATTGAATGCATTCACATGATTAAGATATTTAAAGCTGCATTGTCCAATGAAGCATCATAATTTCAAAACCATAACAATCTAGAATTTATTTGAGATATCTAACTTTGACACATATGCACTTATTAGACATGTTTCTGTATAGAAAGGAATACAGCGTCAATTTAATAGAACATGTAATTGAAGAAGCCTATGGTGTCAGAGTTTTGGCCTGCTTGCCAGACCTAATTGTACATGTCTGCACTTCAAATATCTGAAAAGTTATCCATTTAAAATAAAAGTTACTTCAAATTAAAGTATCATAGATAATAATGATTATTCTAATATATTTATCTCAGAAAGATGACACATATTCAAAACAATCGGATTATACAACTGTAAGCTGCATTAAGATTGGCGAATTAAGTGGTCTCGATGTTAAAATCTGACGAGGTGTACCGGATGACAAATAATCCCATAGGTGTCATTTGCTGCCGACCTGTATGTGTGGACCATCCTGGAAGTGTGTTGTGGTGTGAGCCGTACTGCAATTTACATCCAGGGGCGTCATATATATGAGCTGAAATTTGGACATGCAGTGGTACAGTTGGATACTGTCTGCGGGATGAGCCAGGGTGGGGGGCAGAAGGGGAGAGGGGAGAGAGGGAGAGGGGAGAGGGGGAAATTGGAGGGGGGATAGGGGAGGAGACGGAGAATAGGAGAGAGTGGGAAAGGTAGAGGCGGAAGGGGATAGGGAAAGGAGAGAGGGGAAGGTGAAGTGTAAGGGGTGAGTGAGAGGGGAAGTTGGAGAGGGAGAAAGAGAGTGATGCACAAGGTCGTAGAGGAATGAGAGGGGGAGGAGCGGTGGCTGGGGAGTGATTGGGGAGGAGGGGGAAATAGGAGGAGAGAGAAAGGGCGCAAAGAATAGGAGGGGAAGAGGGGTGGGAAGGAGAAGGGAGAATTAATGCGGGAAGGGAGAGGGTTGGAGAGGGTACAATCATAGGAGAAGGGGGCAGTGGGTGGGGGGAGGGAGCGGGAGGAGGTAAAGGGAGGAAGAGATGCATGAATGGATAGGGGAGAAATATAAAGGGTGGGGAGACGTAGGCTGTGTCCAGGGGAGGTGGGAGGGGTATTGTGGACTGACGAGTAGACGGGATGAGAGGTGGAGAGGATGGGTTAGGGGTGGGGTGTGGTGTGTGTGTGGGGAGGGGTGGGTGTGGGTGGTGGGGGATGGGGCGAGAGGGTCTGAGCGATGATAGGGAGGGAAGGTTAGTGTGGACTGAGGGATAGAAGGGATGAGGGGTGGAGAGCAGGATGGGTTGGGGTGGGGTGTGGTGTGTGTGGCGGACGGTGCGGGGGTGGGGTGTGGGGGATGGGACGAGAGGGTCTGGGCGATGATGGGGAGGGAAGGTTAGTGTGGACTGAGCGATAGAAGGGATGAGGGGTGGAGAGCAGGATGGGTTGGGTGTGTGTGTTTGGTGGGGGGGGGGGGGGCGCGATTTCAATCTGAAAGCGTCCAAACCTAGACAATCATCATAAAGCGTGCGCCGTCGTCACTTTACGGGCGTCTCGGGAACCCCAGACGGCATCCTCATCCCCTATGCATGATAGGGCCGGTAGAGGGCCGCAGGCCCAGCCAGGGGATGAAGGGGGTTACGACGCACTCAGAGGGACAGGCAGGCAGGGCATGACCGGAAAGAGAGGCTAATGTCCCGCTTTAAAAATAAAATCCCACTAACAAAACCCTACCGATCGGAAACCTAACCCTCCAGTTGCTTTGTTAACAGACTGTTGAATACCAACGAGTGTCTGTCTGTGTGCCTGCCTGCCCTGGATTCTGAACAAAAACAGTTTGAGTTGACCAACTATTAAATTCATCCCCCCTACGCCTCCACCTGTATTCTGGACAGAGTTAGTTTGAGTTTACCAACTTTTATTAATCCCCCCCCCCCCACATCCCCACCTCGATTCTGGACAGAAGATAGTTTGAGGTGACAAACTTGTATTCACCCCACCACCCCGACCTGGATTCTGGACAGAGGAGAGCTTCAGTTAAACAACTTTGGTTCATCTCTCCAACCCCGACCTGGATTCTGGACAGAGGAGAGCTTGATTTAACCAACTTTTATTCACACACCCCTGCACCACCAGCCTCTCCACCCACCCACCAACCCACTTCGGCGCCGGTGTCGCAGTTTCCGCCGTCCGCCAATTTCGCAGTACGCATACACTCAAATGCATTGTCGACGGCCGTGAGCAATCTTCATACAGAAAAAGTGAAATATCTCTAAAACCACACCACCTAGAAACAAATCGCTTGCTACACATATAGAAAACATCTTTACCACAAAGATTCTATTAAACTTATAAAGTTAGGGTTCTTGATTTCTATTAATTTGGAATAAAACTAATGTTTTGCACTGTGCATACCGTCAAACGCAAGGCATTGACAATGGTTGTGAGCAATCTTCATACAGAAAATACAGAAGAAGTGAAATATCTCTAAAACCACACCGCCTAGAAACAAATTGCTTGGCACACATATAGAAAACATCTTTACCAAAAACATTCTATTAAATTTATAAGGTTAGTGACGATGCTGTTTGATTTTGATGCATGCGCAGAAGCGATGCATACCGCGGAAACTGGCGGACGGCGGAAACTGTGACACTGGTACCTATTTGGTTCTAAAGCAACATGTAAACCGTAATTGTGTTATCCCAGTAAGCGACCAACTATTTAGCCTCTATACACACCAATCGACGTATACAATTTGCTGGACCCTGGAGCGGGCGCATGGAATAGAGGTGTGTGTGGGGATGCTCCACTCACTCGGAGGAAACTATATATATATATATATATATATATATATGGGTCGTTCTCAGAAGTTGTGTACCAATAGTTGACATCAGTACCAGAAAACAAAATGCTCCAAAGTCCTATAAGCAAGTTTCCTCAATGTGTATGTCCTTTTGCATCTGAATAATTGAAAATAAACATATTCTGGCATTTTTAAGTAGGTCAAATGATGCTCACACCCAATAAATAGCAGTATAGCATGGAAACCAATCTGACTCCAAAATCAAATATTTTCCACACAAAACTTGACATTTTTAGGACATTTCACATGCCACTTGCTTTATAAACAGTAGTAATAATAATTTGAAACCTCATTGCTATGGTTTTGTCTTATTTGTGAATATTAAAGAGAAAAGCAAGAAAATATTAGCAAGGTAACAGTCAAAGTGGAAACAACAATTTTACACAAATGTTCGGCTCAAATTTCAATGTTAGGGGCAATTTCAGGATTTATCTTTTACTATACCATAACTGGGTCCATGCATAAGTGTCAAATGGTAAAATAGTTCCTGTACTGTATCTGACTCAGTGTTTGATACAGAGTTTCATAGTACTTGCAAGTGGAAACGAAATGTTACGATGTTAATGACCAGAAAATGTTAACTATTTCATAATTTAAATATAGAAATAAATGTCCTCAACTTAATGAAGACATTGTATATGACCATTTGAAGTGAAATGAGCTGTTGTTCAGAGGTTTTCATTAAGTTTGTGACACTTTATTTCAATGCTGTTGACAATGTCACAAATTAGTGATGTAATTTTCTATGTATTTAGCTAGATCCATCCCAATAAGATACATAATACACAATATTAACATTTACTTTTGATCTAAAATATCTCCCACATTATTTGGCTAAATGATGAAATCTAAATATTGACACTCCAATAAAGGGCTTCTTTGAAATATGCATTTCTAGTAGACTACCTCAAGTGGTACACAGTTTCTGAGAACGACCCATATATATATATGTGATGTATAACGAATTATGCGAGTATAAAAATATGATTGGAATTGTTTCGATTATATATTATATCATTATATTATAGTTATTACCATTGTTATTATCCTTAATACTCCACACTTTACTGGTGGCGCCGCCTGCGGCCCACGACCCGTCCAACGGGTGCCGACAAGTGTCAGTCCCACCGGAGGATTTTTAGATATATCTTTGAAAGCAGTTTTAGTTGGTGGTGTATAGAACAATACATCACCGAAAGTGCAAATGAAGAATGGAGTGTGATAAGGAAGCAAAAGGTTATTCCAGTGAGTGTATCAGTTCTAGAGAAGGCCGCGTTTCCACACTGGTCATTCGAATAGTCCACCACTGATTTCAGCTGAAAGTTCTAGTAACACAGCCATCCCACCTAGTTGGAGTCCTGAAGGGTCCAGGGGTGTTCTGGCACACTGGTGTACTATCTAAGGACAGGGCATGGGTGAAAGGATGCTGTAACAAACCACAATGGGATGGGATCCTCTCCCACAGGCCTGTATGTCATCTGCATAGATGTACATAGTAGGCTATGTTATCATATACAGGTTAGGAAAAAACTTGAAAATTAAAAAAAACTAATATAGAAACTACTAACACCCAAAACCGCAAAGGTTGGCCTGAGAAAGACTCCTGAGTGCGGGACCAGACCAATCCAGTATCACAGCTGTCCAGCGTTGAAAACAAGCATCCTCACGGGAGCTTATACGTTATGGGCAGAATACAAAACTTGTCACAAAAAAACACAAAAAAAACTCCAGCGCGATAAGTCCAGTCGGATCTGAGCTGGCTGTGGGTCTGCAGGTTTGTTTTGCTTGCTCCAGGTTGTAAATCGTCTTGAGTTGTTGACGCCACGTTTACCTGCCATAGAGTGTGATTAGTTTATTGATTTGCATTGTGCACAGAGGACCGCGGGGACACCTATAATATTATAATAGACCTTTTCCACAGACGATGTGCAGCGAGTTGCTCCCGTTTTTGCCCAATGCCCTCAGAGGAAAGACTCGAAATCCCCTATAAAGTATAAGAGCCATGTAGCATGCATGCTACGGCCCATCCGCTAGGGGGAGGTGCCAAACTTGGTGGCCGAATCGGTATAGCACAGGCTTCGTGTGTGGAAGGTCAGGAGTTTGAAACCTGACTGGGTCAAATCAATGACTTTCAAAAGTTATATTTGCATGTCCTAGCGTGGCGCCCACCATTACAAAGATAGGGCAAGGACTGGTTAGCTCAGTATCAGCATAATGTGACTGACTGGGATTGGGTCCTGGAGCCGGCAGCCTGATTTCCCAGTGGGGCCGCACAATAAATTCGCCATGAATGCGCACTGTTAGAAGTCTGTGTCCGTCCTTATATGACCTCAGATGTTGCCAGGACATTAAATTCCAACAACCAACAAATGCGTGGGCCGTGGGCCGTGGGCCGTGGGCCGTGGGCCGTGGGCCGTGGGCCGTGGGCCGTGGGCCGTGGGCCGTGGGCCGTGGGCCGTGGCCGTGGGGGCCGTGGCCGGGGCGTGGCCGTTGGGCCGTGGCGTGGGCCGCGTGGGCCTGGCCGTGGCCGTGGGCCGGGGCCGTGGGCCGTGGGCCGTGGCCCGTGGGCCGTGGGCGGGCCGTGGCCGTGGGCCGTGTGGGCCGTGGGCCGTGGGCCGTGGGCCGTGGGCCGTGGCCGTGGCCGTGGGCGTGGGCGTGGGCCGTGGGCGTGGGCCGTGGCCGTGGCCGTGGGCCGTGGGCCGTGGCCGTGGGCCGTGGTCCATGGCCCGTGGGCCGTGGGCCGCGGGCCGTGGGCCGTGGGCCATTGGCCGTGGGCCGTGCCGGTCGCGGGTCATAGGCCCTGGGCCGTGGGGCCGTGGGCCGGGGGCCGTGGGCCGGGGGCCGTGGGCCGGGGGCCGTGGGCCGGGGGCCGTGGGCCGGGGGCCGTGGGCCGTGGGCCGGGGGCCGGGGGCCGGGGGCCGGGGGCCGGGGGCCGGGGGC
Source organism: Branchipolynoe longqiensis (assembly GCA_030323885.1). Taxonomy (NCBI): domain Eukaryota; kingdom Metazoa; phylum Annelida; class Polychaeta; order Phyllodocida; family Polynoidae; genus Branchipolynoe; species Branchipolynoe longqiensis. The sequence continues at coordinate 178,573,876 of CM059186.1, forward strand.
CGGGGGCCGTGGGCCGGGGGCCGTGTTGCTATTAGAAATAATACAATCCTTTCGAGCACACACTGGCTGGGCTGCCTTGTTGGCCCCCCAAGTGTTTGGGAAGCCGGTGTAGGACGTTCAAAACACAACCCCGTTCCAAACACTATGGTAGTGTTTTGAACCTACCCCCTTTTAAAACAGTACACTTATGGCTAAGTTCAAAGGGTTAAGTTCAAAACACTACCCAAGTTCAAAACAGTATCATGACATGGCAGTTGGGGATGTAGTGCCACAATATGTAACCTACTGCATTATGCCCCACATTACTGTACCATGAACCCCTTTACTGCATAGTGCCCCACCCTACTCCATTTTGTCCTAGCTTACTGCATACTGACACACCTTATTGCATACTGCCCTATCTTACTGCATGCTGCCTCCACCCTACTATATACTGCCCCACCCTACTGCATACCGCTCATGCTACTGCATACTACCCCAGCCTACTACATACTGCCCCGTCTACTGCACCATTCTCCACCCTACTGCACACTGCCACACCTTACTCCATTATTCTGCACATTACTGCATACAGCCCCACCCTACTGCCTACTGCCTGACCTTACTAGATACTGCCCCACACTACTGTACACTGCCCCATCCCACTGCATTCTTCCCAACACTACTGCATACTTCCCCACCTCACTGCATAGAGCCCCACACTACTGCATAGGCTCCACCTTACTACATACTGCCCCACACTACTGCGCACTGCCCGACCCTACTAGATTCTCCATATTCTTCGTCACGTTACTGCATACAGCCCCATCCTACAGCCTACTCCCCGTGCGGTGTGGCCCAATCAGTAGAGTGTGAGCCGCACATGTGGAAGGTTGGGAGTTTGATTCCCAGTAGAGTCAAACCAATGACCATACAATTTATACCTGTTGCTTCCTAGCCTGGCGGTCGGCATTATTACAATAGGGCAAGGACTGGTTAGCTCAGTGTCAGGATAATGCAACAGAGTGGGATATCGGGTCAAGGATGCCAGCAGCCTGATTTCCCAGTGGGACAGCACTATAAAGTAGCCATGAGTGTGCACTGTCACAAGTCGGTACCCATCCTGATATGACCTTAGATGTTGCTAGCATGTAAAACAACAACCAATGACAACAACCCCTACTGCCCCACCTTACTACATACTGCCCCACCCTACTGCATTCTTCCCACACTACTGCATACATCCCCGCCCTACTGAACACTGCCCCACCCTACTGCACACTGACCCGCCCTACTGAACACTGCTCCACCCTACTGCATTCTTCCCCTCCTCACTGCATACAACCCCACACTACTGCATACTGCCCCACTTTACTGCATACTGCCCCACCCTCGTCAGAGTTCAATATACCATACAGTGTTGGAAGGGAAGGTGAATGGCAGCAGAGGGAGAGGGAGACCAAGAACATCATGGTTTACAAATATTTCACATTGGACAGGCTTGAATTATTCAGTCTATCAGAACAGCACACCACTGGGACAAGTGGAGAATCATTGCATCCAACCCTTGACTAGAGGACGCAACTATTGATTGATTGATTGCCCCACCCTCCTGCATACTGCCTCACCCTTCTACAAATTAAAATGAATATGCAGTAATTATAACGTCTTTTTAGAGTAGGGTTTTCAACTTAGAGGTAGTGTTTTGAACTTAAGAATACTGTTTTGAGCATGGCCGCAGTAGTGTTTTGAACCTCCCTTCAACTAAGTTGAAAACACTACCGTAGTGTTTTGAACCTAGGTTGAAAATACTACCGTAGTGTTTTTGTGGGGTAGTGTTTTGAACTTACTACATCGGCCAGCACCAGGGTGCGGGCAGGTCAGGAGTGTTGTTGTTGATGATTGGGGTTCTATATCCTAGCAACATATAAGGTCATATCAGGATGAGTTCCGACTTATGACAGTGTGCACTCAATGGCAACGTTATAGTGCTGCCACACTGGTAGACCAGGCCACGAGCATAACCATGACCCGATATCCCACTCAATCACATTATCCTAACACTGAGCTAACCAGTCCATGCCCTATCCTATTAATGCTGAGCGCCAGGCTAGGAAGCGACAAGTATCAATTTTACAAGTCATTTCTTTGACTCAATCAGAGTTCAAAATCCCGAACGACCTTCCGCATGGGAAGCCTGCACGCTACCGATTGGGGCCACCGAGTCCGGTAAGTCAGGAGTGTCGCGGTATAGGTTAGAGCATTAGACCTCACGGGGCCGCATAGTGATTACACACTGCCTCCAGGCTGCAAGGAATTGTTCACCCCCCCCCCCCCGCCACCCACCCCATCCCCTCAACCACCCCCACCTATTCACCCACACACATACAGCCTGGTCGTCCGACCCGTACACAAGTATGCTTTCACGGCTCCCAGGTGGCCCGCACTTGACCTATCATCGGGCACCATCTATCAGCGGACATTGACCGCCGTCCTGGAGCCAATTGACTCAGGTTTACCAGCGGGTCGTCGGCGCACTGGTGGAGAATGAGGGTCATATGGATATATATATATATATATATATATAATATACAATATTCAGCGGTACAGTGAGTGGCAGTTACAGTGTGCAGGGGTGGTGGCGCCACCATCGGAGCTGGGATTGGGGAGGCTGGAGCAGTAGATGACTAGGACACACTCCACCAGTCCATGGAGCTGAGTAGAGTTATGAGGGAAAGAAGGGATATTCTGGGTTAGTATTCTTGTATAATTATTATACAGCATATATAAACGTCTCCGACCATAGAACCGACTTTAAATGGTCCATTTAGGGAGGTGGTCGGTTTAGGGAGTTATTCTTATCGTTACAATGGTATGGGCAATCGTTTCGGACCAACATTGAGGGATCGATATTGGGGAGTGGTCGATCCGTGGAGGTGGTCAGTTGGAGAGGCTTTACTGTATATATATATATATATATATATATATATATATATATATATATATATATATGTGTGTGTGTATCTAGAGATAGGCAACAACTCACTTACTTCGCACAGACTATATGGATATGCGCCTTAAGAACTGGCCTGTTGATAGGTATAGCCGTCCAAGTGAATTCCTCTTGTAATTGAGCAGCGTCAACTTCCGCGAACTGTTTTTGATGGTCGCGGTTTCGAACCCTTACCGAGACAAGCCAGCTAGTAAACAAAAGTTCCATCCTAATAATATTTGTATAAATGCTTTATACCACACATATATACCGGATGTGGTAGAGGAATTGGTACAGTGCAGGCTTCCCATGCGGAAGGTGGCGAGTTCTAATCACAGGCAAGTCAAACCAATGACTTACAAAATTGATAATAGTCTCTCCCCAGCCTGGCTCTCGGCTTACTGGGAGAGGGCAGGGACTGGCTAGCTCAGTGTCCGGATAATGTGACTATGTTGGATATCTGGTCATGGTTCCAGAGCCTTGGTATCTCAGTGGAGCAACACTATTAAGTTGGTATGAGTCTGCACTGTCACAAGTCGCTACCCATTAAGATATGATATTATGATGTTGGTAGGACGTACATATTTTTTTTTTTAACATATCAATGGATCCTGATATGACCTGCAAGGTTGCTATGACGTAAAACGCCAACAAACACCTAGATACATATAAGCACATAAATATATGTACATATATATGAATGGTCCAGGTGCAAAACCGGGTAAACGGCAATCCAACAATCTAGTTTAAATAAAAGATTTTTCCCTGAAAATAATTTTAATTCTCACTAATTCCACTTTTCATATGATAATATGGTTATGGAGCAATTAACAAAATGGTCGGAATGTAAAAAATATACTTTTGTAGGTTTGATTGCAATGTTTATCTCCATTTTTGGGTTTGCGTTCACATGGTTTTACGCCTGAACTCTTCATATGTATTTATTTCCATATGCATATATATATATAGACAAATATGTACATGCAAATAGCTACGTATATATTATGCACATATTTACATATATACACAGATATGGACACGCACATTATATATACATATATATATATAAATATATACATAAATATATAGAGAGATCCTCTGATGCGACTAACAGTAACACCGGTCAACAGCCGGTGGAGCGGATGTGGGTCGAAGGTGGCACCACTGGTACATGTTCTGGGACTTATGGAGTAGAAACAATATGATAATAATCCCTTTCCATATTTCTATACTTCTATAACATATACATACACACATATATATATATATATATATATATATATATATGTATATATATATATATATATATATAAGCATACACATATATAAATATGTTAAGCAGCTCTTTCCGAAATGGGGGCCTAGGGCGTTCTGGCAGAGGGGTCGCCGATGTCTATGCATATTCCTGTTTGATCCAATATATTCTGACTACGCCGTTGAAAGGGAAAGAATGTTTTAACCCCGATGATAAACAGCATTCCATCACATCATGGCCATAATAGTCCACCTTAACTCCACACAAGTGTCCCAGACCAGGGATTGTAAGTCTCAATTACTCAGGTAATATGCGTTGTACGGTATATTCAGATATACTCGTATGTATTTTCTGTATATCTCTAGTATGCCATAACTTATGTAACTCCTTATCATGGACCACCGTTATTATCTGTATAAACAATTATTTCCATATCATACCACTATGCATCGAATGTTATTTTTTACCTTGCGGTTTATCATGATGTTATTGTTACACTGTCAACTTGTTTACTTTATCTATCGTTAGCTTGTACAGATGGAATTAGGTGTATAGGCAGGATGTTTTGTTTGTGTGTTGTTGTTTTACATCCTAGCAACAGCTAAGGTCATATCAGGACGGGTACTGAATTGTGACAGTGCGCACTCGTGGCGACTTTATAGTGCTGCCCCACTGGGAGACCAGGCCGCCAGCACCATGACTTGATATCCCTATAGGCAGGAAGATTACCCCATTGAGAGTTGCAAACTGAAGACGACCTACCTACAATATGTTCTGTTAGGTAGGTTAGTTGTTGGGAGTTTTACATCCTGACAACATCTAAGGTAATATCAGGATGGCTATCGACGTGTGACAGTGCACACTCATGGGAACTTTATAGTGCTGCCCCACTGGGAAATCAGGCCGCCAGCAGCATGACCTGATTTATGCTAAGTACATATTTAATTAAATTACACGGTATGTGGGGACTCAAAAGCAATCTTAGGGTGATAAAATGTTTATTTAAAGAGGTTATCTTTCACAGTGTTGCCATTTTGTGTCGAAGAATCTGACAAATTAGATGTGGTTGAACAAACAACGATATATCCACAGCATTTAAAGTTATATATATATATGTGCATCGAGATGCATATATCTACAATGTATATATATATATATATGTGTGTATGTGTACATGTGCACACGTGTGCATGTGTATATGTGTATATATATATACACATGTACAAATGGGAATGCAGGTATTGCAGGTATTGCAATACCTCAGGGAGTTTGCCGCCCCTGCCCTGCAGAGTTGTAAACCACTGCCTTGTGGTACAGGTTCTTGACAGAACCGAAGGCTAAGGGAGCAAACCCTAAACAGAAAACCATGTCACTGTGGCAGCATTAAGGGCGGTTGATGTATGGAACTCCCAACATCTCCCGACCAGCCACTGCAGGGACAAATAGTTTTGCGCCTGTCTGGACATGTTCTTGCCGGTGTGAAACCTTTATTTGCTCCCCGAGAGAGTGCCACTGGTAACTTGCAAAAGCCAGCAGCACTTCAACACTTTTGTAGGCAGCTTTCATGAAATGTACAACCGCAGGAGAGTGGCAGTCAAGTAATGAAAGCAGTCTTTGTTGCATCGCGACCGACAGCATGATGACACATGTACACAATCGTCCTGATTTCCAAGTGGGGCAGCACTAGAAAGTCGCCATGAATGTGCCTGTCACAAGAGGCTACCCGTCCTGATATGAGCTTAACTGTTGTCAGGACGTAAAACTCCAACAACCAACCAACTAACCACGTGTACACATATAAACATATAATAATGATGGATCTATAGGCGGGATTGCATGCCAAGGCGCTCAAGACGCCCTACTCTTGGCGAGAATGTGTTGAAACCAGCTCCATCTGCTCCCATGTGCATTGGCTCTTAATATAGAAAAGGACCTGCTTAAAATGTCGGCGGTGTCCGGTGGGCATTAATCGTCAGGCTCTGCTGCCGTGGCGGTGTATTGCTTAGGGCTTTGCCATTGCGTATTCTGGGCGGGCCTTATTGGGTAAACGGCCCCTTTGCTTGGGCAGAGCCTCGCGCTACTAAGTTACATAAGGCACTTTGCCTGAGTGCGGACTGCTCCAGGCCGGCCCTGGAAGCAGATGGGGAGGGGGGAGGGTCCCTAACAAAATTACCTACTCATCACACCAAAAAGAAACACAATCGGGTACGGTCGCCGGATTGGTAGAACGCGGTCCTGGCGTGGGGACATCGGGGGGTTTCCGTTCCCGGTTGAGTCAAAGCATTGACTTATAAAATTGATACTTGTCACTTTGTTAGCCTAGCGCTTGGGGTTAATAGGATAGGGCAAGGACTGGTTCCCTCAGTGTCGGGATAATGTGACTGGGTGGGATATCGGGTCAGGATGCCAGCAGCCTGATTTCCCAGTGGGGCAGCACTAGGAAGTCACCATGAGTGTGCACTGTCACAAGTCGGTAGCCGTCCTCATCTGACCTTAGATGTTGCCAGCACATAAAACTCCAACAACCAACCAAGCATAGCACGGTGTCGCGTGTGCAGCAGTATGAAGCCATCGGAAGTGTCGCCTGTCGCACAGTGATAGAGTGTGGAGTTGGCACCAGGTCCACATAGTGGGCCGTAAAACTCCAACAACCAAACCAAACCAAAACAACCAAACAACCAAACCAAAACAACCAACAACCAAACCAAAACAAACAAACCTAACAAAAAAAGCTACTCAAATTAATAAATGCAAGCCCATTTATCGGCGAAATACCACATGAGTAACTACTAGTACTAACTGGGTTGTGATGACTAAATAATACCGACCCCCCCACCCCCGCCAGGGGGAGGCTAATGACTAACATATATATATATATATATACATCAACAATACCCATACTCATCGAGATGGAAAATGAAATCACCAAAATCCAGCAAAAGGAAACGGAAACAGCCGTATGAAGGCCGCCATTTGAATACTCATGTTGAATCGCATAACGACAGCGATTGGTTAATAATATACTCGTGCTAATATATAAATAAATAAATCTATAATTCTCCGAGCATTTAGTCGGGGGGGGGGGGGTCGGTCCTAAGCACTGCTTATTCATATTAATGAAAACACAGGATTGGGACTGTCATGAATTAAGGGGGATTAAGTATTGTATTGGTTGAATTGGCAAGTGAAGTGTTGGTGAGTTGCATGCGCAGGTTCTACTGTGGTCCGAGCTCTCCCTCCTCTTGGCGCGGTCATGTGGTCGCGCTTCTTGTTTGCGTTTTTACATAGGATTTTAGCACTGGTGTACAAAGTAGCTGGCAGATTCCTCCACCACATGTTAGGACATGTTGGTGGATGTACATAATATCAGCTATGTATATCTATGCGAATGTGTACATGAATGAATGAATGCATGCATGATGTATGTACATATGCACATGTGCATATATAGATATGAACACATGCATATATAGGTATATAGGTATATATGTACATTCATGCTTGAAGATATATACATGCATGCATATATAATATATATACACATATTGGCATTATGAATCTGTGGATATACATATGTACATATATAAACAAACATATATACACATATATATATATATATATTATTGAGCTACACTTACCATTGCTGCATTGGTGGTGGGGGAGCACATATCCAATCATCATACATGTCGGTAGTGCCGTATATGCATATATATGTGTATATATGTATATATATGTATATATATATATATGTATATATGTGTATAGATATGTATATATGTGTATATGTGTGTGTATATGTGTTTATGTATGTGTATATATTTGTATATATGTGTATATATGTGTATTTATGTTTGTTTATATATGTACATATGTCTATCCGCAGATTCATAATGCCAATATGTTTATATATTATATATGTACACATGTATAATCTTCAAGCATGAATGCACATATATACATATACATATACGAATGGCGAAAGCAGAACCCCCCCCCCCCCCCCGAGGTGGGGAGGGGGCAAGGTGCATGCTGGGAGCTCCACCCCCACCCCACCCCACCCCCACTCCAAGAGAGAGGGGGGGAGGAACCACTACAGAGTGTATTACCCGCAATAAAGGGTTTATGACTATCCATATATATATGTATATATGTATATATGTGTATACATGTATGTATCCATGTGTGTATGTATATATGTATGTATATATGTATGTATATATGTATGTATATATGTATGTATGTATGTATGTGTGTGTATATGTGTGTCTGTGTGTATATATGTATGTATACATGTGTGTATATATGTATGCATATATGTGTATATGTGTGCATGTATCTGTATTTATATGTATATATGTATATATATATATATATATATATGCATATATATATGTATATATGTATATATATATGTATATATATGGAGAGTTCAGGTGCAAAACCATGTAAATGCCAATCCAAATATGGAGATAAACATTGGAATCAAACCTTCAAAAAGTTCTTTTTTTTATATTCCTACTCCTTTGTTCATTGCTCCATAACCATATGATCATATGAAAAGTGGAAATAGTGAGAATTAAAAATATTTTCAGGTAAAAATCTTTTATTTAAACCACATTTCTTTGTATGTTTATATATGTACATACCTAAACATGCAGATTCAAAATGTAAATAGGTGTATATATTATATATGTATTATGCTTCTATGTGTGTAAGTCAATAATGGTAGCCGAGATTTTGGTTTACTAGGGAGGCGTTGTAATATACTTTCACAATGAACCCGTATATTTGGTGGCGGGGGGGGGGGGGGGGGGGGGGACGTTGAACATGGGCATAATGATTGACATACCAAACCACCCTTTTTTTCCAGGCCCTCTTCTGGCGAATTTCTGTATATATATATATATATATATATATATATATATAACATTTATATATGCATGTGCATGTATTTGTATATATATATGTATATGAGCCTGTCTCAAAAGGTGATTACTCTTTGTGTGTTTGTCCATTGTAACGATTGACACAAAACAGCACAGAAACAGATACACTGAACACAAAAGGACATTTGCTTCAAATCAATATGTCTTCTATTGGGATTATGAAACACCATGTAAAAAACAAATCAGTTTATCATGAGCAAATGCATAAGTAGATAGTGTGTTGATCGTTACAATGGACAAAGTGTTGTCCCATCTTGCTTATCACCTTTTGAGACAGTCTCATATATGGATATATATGTATATGTGTATATTGCTATGTGTATGTATATATATATGTACAGGTTTGTATATATGTATATATATATGTATATGTTTGTATATATATGTATATATATATGCATGCATATATGTAGTATATCATTTATTATGTGGATATAAATAACGGCAGCCCCTTAAATGTTTCTCTCTACCCATCTCATCTTCCATGTTATTTGCTGCGGAGCGGGCATTCTCTACTCCCGGCCTCCTATACCATGAGCCAACTATCACTCTGCTCACTTTCAAAACTATATTATGCATATATAATTCATATATATACGGAGAATCTGCGTGTTCTCTAACACTATTTAAAACAATAGGAGATAATCTTGCAATAACGCGTATCTCCTCTGTGCGCTTGATCTCCCCCCCCCCCCACTGTGGTGGGGGGGGGGGGAGAAACAAAGGGCGGGGGGCACTTTTTAACCTAGTTGCCTGGTGCCGGACAGTCCAAGGACTTGTTGGATCAGTTTCGGGATTATATGTGAGTGAGTGGAATACCATGCCATGGGGACCAGATGGGGTGACCGAATGAGTTGAGCGTCCATCTCCCGTTTTAGGATATGGTGGGATTCGACCCCACGGTTTTGGGATGTAGCTCAGGCGGTGGAGTCTCCACCTGTGAAGGTGTGCGTCATCCTATCGAACCTGCTCAGTGGACCCATTTGCAGTTTGGGTTATTTTCCGTTCCAACCAGTGGTCCACAACTGGTTCATCAAAGGATGCGGTATGTGCTGTCCTGTCTGTGGGAATGTGCATATAAAAGATCCCTTTGCTGATTATCAGAAAAGGTAGCTTATGTGGCGGCAGTGGGTTTCCTCTAAAGAAATGTGTTAGAATGACCATATGTTTGATGATAACAATCAATGTGCTCTAGAGGCGTCGTTAAATAAAACAAACTTTCGGACCCTGGTCGAGTCAAACCAATGACTTAAACATTTATGCTTGTTGCTTCCTAGCCAGGCACTCAGCATTATTAGGATAGGGCAAGGACTGATTGGAATATTGCATGGCAGGCCTATTTCAATGTATTGCCTATGTATGTCAATGTATATGCACATTGATAGCGTGACAGTGTGAGCCTATATAGTATATGCAGATTCTCTACCTTGGCGCTATTCATACAGCAACTGATGATGACGTGACAATAACATTGGATTGTTATGCTGGCAGAGGCAACCCGTAAACCACATCATGTTATTTATGTGTATAGGACAGCAGTGTACAGGACATGACCTGATGCTTACAACATACATGCGTCCAATATGAAGAAAAACCCTCCAACCCTCGAAATCACTAGGACCAGGTGTTCTCAGTGGTGGAGTGGTAAGAGTGTCTGACTTTTTTCTAGGTCGGATGCCTGACCTGAGGGTCGGCGGTTCGATTCCTTGTGTCCGACCTCTGACAATTTGGATTTCCACCGCTGTGTATAACTTACAGCATCATCAAGGGCCGCTCTCATACCATGTCTATGTGGTGTGGGAGGTTAAAAATCCCTTGGGTCGGTAAAAGTGTAGGCCCGGGCTTTCTATCGACAAACTGGCCACAGCAGGAACGTCCACATCGCGGCCCTGGGAATCAGCTATCTGATTGCAAATCCTGCTACCATCATTCACCACCGAGAGCACGTCCCACGAATAATGATCATACCTATGCTCGAAAATCCCTTGAGATAACTGGTGGAAGGACACAATGAAGAAGACTAGGACCAGACAGGATAGCTGAATGAGTTGAGCGTCCGTCTCCTGTTTTGGTAGATCGTAGGAGTCGAACCCATGGGTTTGAACCCAAGTCGAGTCAAACCAATGACTTAAGAATTGATACTTGTCGCTTCCTAGCCAGGCGCTCTTCATTTTAGGATAGGGGAATGACTGGTTGGTTCAATGTCAGGATAATGGGACTGAGTGGGATATCAGGTCATGGTGCTGGTGGCCTGGTCTCCCAGTGGCGCAGTATTATAAAGTCGCCATGAGCGTGCATGGTCATAAGTCGGTACCCGTCCTGATATGACCTTAGAATTTGCCAGGATGTACAACTCCAACAACCAACCATATCGAATTCACTAAAGCCCCAATCGCCTGACTGTCCAGCCTCTCTCCTCTAACATTCGACTAAGCCATGCCTTCAAGCCTTTAAGCCACTAACGCTGCAGGCTTTGTTGCGGCCCTTCTCATAGTTGGAGGAGAATGGAAGGGATTGAAAGAATGGGGGAAGAATGGGACGGGCAAGCGGGGGAATATATATATGAAGAGTTCAAGCGCAAAACCACGTAAATGCTAATCCAAAAATTGAGTTTGAATCAAAGATTATTACCCGAAAATATTAATTCAACTTCTCATATGATCACATGGTTATGGAGCAATAAACAAAACAGTATGAATATAAAAATATAAATTGTTTGAAGGTTTGATTCCAATGTTTCTCTCCATTTTTGGATTGGCGCTTACGTGGTGTTGTGCCTGAACTCTTCATATATATATGTATATATGTATGTGTCTGCAGGAACCAGATCGATTACATCATGATTAAAGATAGATTTAAAAACAGTATAATTAGAATAAAAACATACCCAGGTGCAGATATAGGTTCGGATCATAACCCACTCATTGCCACCATAGAAGTCAAACTGAGGAAGTCGAAATCCTCACAGATAAAGAGGCCATACTATGACATCACCGCACTTAAACAACCAGAACTGAGGAAAACCTATGCAGTGGAGGTGAACAACAAATACAAATCTTTACTCATGGAACTAAGTGACCAAAATGAAAATAAAGAATCAAAAATGGAGAATAACTGGAAGTGTTTCAAGGAAAGCCTAAAACAAACAAATGAAATATTGCTGCCACTGAAAAAAAGGGTAACACAGAAGGCATGGATGACAGATGAAATCCTACAACTAATGAAAGAGAGGAAGATACATAAGAATACAATGCAATACCATGGAATGGACAGGGAAGTAAAGAACAAGTGCTCCCAAGAAAAAGAAAGATGGCTGAGATCGAAATGTGAGGAAATAGAAACCCTTGAAAACAATCATCAGACAAGGGATATGTACGAAAGGGTCAGAGAAATGACAAATAATAAGCAGTCTTCGAAACAAAGAGGATGTATCAAGAATAAGAAAGGACAACTACTTTTTGATGAAGAGGAAGTCTCTCATAGATGGTCTGAATATATCGAAGAACTTTTTCACGGGCGGAGAGAGGAAATACCTGAGATGAGGAATGCTGATGGGCTTCCTATTCTGGAGAGTGAAGTAATAAGAGCCATTGGGCAACTTCGGAATGGGAAAGCAGTAGGAACAGACGATATCTCTTCTGAAATGTTAAAAGCTTTGGAGGGATCTGGCATCACAAGGATAACTGCTCTTTTTAATGACATATATAACACCGGATATATTCCATCAGACTTAAGAAAATCTATATTTATTACCCTTCCTAAGAAACCAAAAGTGGTGGAATGCTCTGCTTTCAGAACAATAAGCCTCATGAGACATGTTATTAAAGCTTTACTCAAAATACTACTAGAAAGGATTAAAAACAAAATTAATCGAGAGGTATCAGAAGTGTAATTTGGATTCAGACCAAACAGTGGAACAAGGGAAGCCATTTTTAACATGAGAACAATAATTCAGAGACACCTAGAAGTAGATAAGGATATATACATATGTTATATAGACTATGCTAAAGCATTTGACAAAGTACATCATAAGAAACTCATAGAAGCTCTACAAAAAATCGGTCTAGACGGTAAGGATGTTCGGCTTGTGGCCAACCTCTACTGGGAACAGTATGCTGCTGTAAGAATTGGAGACTCATTGACACCAGAAGTGAAGATCAAATGTGGAGTGCGACAAGGATGTGTTCTATCACCTAGTCTTTTCAACATTTATACGGAAATGATTTTCAGAGAAAGAGATGACATCATAGGAATAAATGTTGGAGGTGGAAATATCAATAATACAAGATACGCAGACAATACAGCACTGCTAGCCTTAACGTCAAATCGACTACAAGATATAGTGGATGAAGTAAAAGAAAAAAGTGAGAGATGTGGCCTCAAAATGAATGTAAAGAAGACAACATCCATGGTTGTCAGCAGAAAGGAATACAAACCAAGAGCAGAGATAAAAGTTAATGGTGTAATCTTGGAGCAGGTAGAGTCATTTGTGTATCTGGGCCATTTAATAACTAGTGATGGTGGATGTGAGAGAGAGATTAAACGGAGAATAAACATTGCCAAAGCAACATTTCTAAAGACGCAAAAAGTACTAACATCTAGAGACATAAATATAAAAACAAGACTCCGACTGCTAAAATGCTATGTGTGGGCTACACTTTTATATTGCTGCGAGACATGGACTTTGAAGAAAGCAATAACAACAAAGCTTGAGGCATTTGAAATGTGGCAATACAGAAGAATGTTAAAAATTCCATGGACAGCAATGATAAGCAACGTGGAGGTCCTAACAAGAATGAAAATAAAGAGACAGATAATACAAACGATCAAAAACAGAAAAATTAAATACTTTGGCCACATGATACGACACCAGGAATCACAGAGAAGAATACTGGAAGGGAAGATAGAAGGGAAAAGACCAAGAGGGAGAAGGAGAACAACATGGATGGACAACATCACTGAGTGGACAGCAATGAGCTATGCGGAATGCGTGAGAGGAACGAATGACAGGAAGAGATGGAGGTCCATTGCAGCCAACCTTCTTCGAGAAGACGGCACCCATTGATTGATGTATGTATAATTCTTTAATTTTATTAAGTATGTCATTCCTCTGAATTGTTCTCTTTTCATGGTATTCAGAATATATACAGTTTAAACAATATTTGTATAAACATGCATGCTTTGTTGTTTTGGTAGCGAGAGGGGAATAGAAGGGATTGGAGGAATGGGAGGGTGAAGCAGGGGGGGATATATATATATATAATATATATATATATATATAATTAATTAAAAAAATATATATTTCTTTAATTATATTAAGTATTTTACTCCTCTGAATTGATCTTTTTTCATGGTATTCAGTAATATGTACAATGATTGTTGCTTAAGCAATATTTGTAGAACATATATTATTTTGAATATTAAATGTCTTGTTTAGCTATCCAACAAGAACAACCAACCCCGAAAGCCCAGCCCCCAGCCTCCAATCCCCAACCCATCGACATTGTGTAATGCCCCCTGGAGCCTAGCCACTGAACTGAACTCTTAACTCTTGAAGGTACGATGGAGTTTAGTTGATATAATATATAAATATATAAAGTCTTACATGTTATGTCCATCCCAGAGTTGCAAAATTCATCAAGTGTCTAAATCGTTTGACACAATTTTTGGATAACCTAAAAGTAAATGTACTAGCCCAAATACCATATGAGGAATTAACTATTTAATATTGACACGAGGACGTGGAATTAAATTTATTAGCCCAAATACCATGTCAGGAATTGGCTGTATAATATTGACTCAAGACAAATTTAAGGCAATGACTTAGTGTCATGGGGGTGATGAAAATGGGAAATATTGCGCCGAGAGTGGGACGCGAACCCACATCTCTTTGCATTCCGGGCCAGGGTGCTAATCATTACACCACCTAGGCTCCCTGATATCAGCACACTACCCATGGCTACCTGTCTATGTGGTTACTTGCCTGAGAGGTCCATGCAGACCACTACATTTGTCCCTGTGGAATTGTAAGTCTTTTATGCTTACAATTACATACATACAGGCAAACTACTAACCATACATACACAGGGTAGGCTCAACAACCATACAGCGCATAGCTTCTACAGGATCATGGCAACGGCAACCAGTGTCATGGGTGTGATGAAAATGGGAAATATTGTGCCTAGAGCGGGACTCGAACCCACCTCTCTTTGCATTCTGGGTGAGTGTGCTAACCATTACATCACCTAGGCTCCCTGATATCATCATATTACCCATGGCTACCTGTCTATGTGGTTACTTGCCTGAGAGGTCGGTGCAGACGACTACATTAGCTATTGCAAGCTATTTGGTTCCTACTCTATTCTGGTGTCATTCATCCATGCAAGCAATACACTTCACAAGAGAAACACCGACGAGTCAACAATCAACACTGAGCCTTGCCCCTAATTGCATGGTTTGCAACTGGAAATGCATTCAAGTACAGATGATAAAGTCAGTGCTAGATAAAGAAGTGTCGTTCACCCTTATTGCCAAGACAACTGCTTGTGGGAAGTATGCAGGATGGAAGGTGGGGTGGGGTGGATGTGGGGGGAGGGGTGGAGGGGGGCTGAGGTGTTGAGTGGGGTGGGAGGTAGCAGTTTCCTATTGTTCCCTAGCTTTAAAAGATGATGATACAATTATCCAAACACAAGAAAAACACCCTATATCCTGAATACATGGTATCAACATAGGATGCATGTGATTCTTTCAATGTTTATCATTCTCTCGCTTTAATAGGGGGGCGGGGAACCAGTTGTATACTCCTCAGCTGGAATATGTGGTTTGTGTAGGCAGGCTATAATGAAATCAATACAGGCAAGAAGAGAAAGGAAGAGTATAAAGAATGAAAGTAGAGAGAGATACAATGCCATCGGATTTATTATTATATAGTGGTACATGGATCTGGTATGGCATACTACCTGACCATGTTCTCCAATGAGAATCAAGCATTTACAGTTCCACCAATGAACATCAAGCACTCCTGTATCACCATGGCTACAGTGGTCTGCCCACCACCACCATGCAGTGTGGCTACTTGGCCACCACCTGCCTGAGCTGAGTGTGTGGTTATCCGTGACTGACAGAGGGGGGAGGGGGTAGTGAGTAGAGCTCCAAGTTCCCCTTACACACTATCTATAGTGCCTCCTTCACACTATCTACCTAATACACAATGACTATTGACCATAAGTAAAGGATCACCAGCAACGACATAAATACATTCCTGCGCTTGGCACTATATACCATTTATCATTACAGACCATTTGCATGGGGGTAGGGTTTATTTGTTTGTTGTTTTATGTCCTTGCACCATCTAAGGCCATATCTGGATGGGTGCCGACTTGTGACAGTGCACACTCATGACGACTTTATAGTGCTAACCCATGGGATACCATGCTGCCAGCACCATGACCTGATATCCCACTCAGTCAAATTATCCTGCCACTGAGCCAACCAGTCTTTGCCCTATCCTAATAATGGCGAGCACCAGGCTAGGAAGCGACAAGTATAAATTTTTAAGTCATCAGTTTGACTCCCGATCTCCCAAAACAGGAGACAGACACTCTACTCATTCGGCCGCCCCGTCTGGTAAATGGTGGTAGGGAGGTTTAACTACGAGAGTGGTGACTTTAAAATTTCAGTTTCTACTAGATTCTTTTAGATAAAAACTAACTTGCTACCTCCCCAAAGCACAGCTCCTTCCTCCCTTCCCTTCACCCCCCCCTTCTACCCCGCCCTTTGTTTCCCTTGACCACAAATATATGATTTCCCTTGACCACAAATATATGATTGTGAGCTTTCTAATTTAATTAGTGTCTATTGGCACATCATTGATTGTCTGCTTTTACATGTAAAAGCGATGGTTTGAACAAAAAACAAACATTTCTCACCGTGAATATCGCCTATGCTGCCGACACGTCGTAAAGCAACCACCAATCAATCAATCAATCAACCCCGCCCTCCCCCCGTGTCCCACCCTACCCACTATGCCACTATGATACAAACTAGTTCGAAGTATGTGGTGTCTACCATTCTGACATACATGCCAACATTTAATTGTCCTTGTTTTCAGTTAGAATATCTCCGAAGTAAGCTGTTTATGATATAAGTTACAGCAAGCTGAAATAAGGTAGATTATAAATATAATTATCAATAGAATATATTTTTCTATTAAATAAAAAATCACGTTTAAAGCATGAGAGAACGGCAACACCAACACACCATAACACCACATCACCACATCACCATAACACCATAACACAATTTGACCATAAAACCGTTATATCAGCTGATGTAAGGTATATTATAGATATAACTATCAATGTAATATGTATTTCTAGAAAAAGGAAACACGTGTAAAGCATGACAGAACGGCAACACCATAGCACCATAACACCATAGCACCATAACACCATAGCACCATAATACTGTTATATCAGTATGAGTTCGGAGAAGAGGTTCGATGCCGGGGCACCGGAGAGCGGGTGGTGGTGTGCATGTGTGTGTGGTGTATTATCTGTGTGTAGGGGTGTAGGGGAGATGGTGTCTGTGAGATTTTAGCGGAGGATTGTTGCCCCTACCCCCTCCCCCCACCCCACCACTCACCCAACCCCAACCCCCAACCCCCAACCCCCAACCCCCAACCCCCAACCTTCAACTCCCAACCCCCAACCCTCAACCCCCAACCCACAACCCACAACCCCACAACCACAACTCCCAACCCCAACCCCCCAATCCTCAACCCCCAACCCAAACCCCTAACCCCAACCCCCAACCCTCAACCCCAACCCCCAACCCCCACGCCCAACGCCCAAACCCCCTACCCCAAACCCAAACCCAACCCCAAACCCAAACCCAAAACCCAAACCCCCAACCCCCCAACCACACACCCAAACCCCAAACTCCAACCCCAAACCCCAATGTCCAGCCCCCAACCCATCGACATTGTATAATGCACCCTGGAGCCTAGCCACTGAAGGGAACTCTGAACTCTTGAAGGTACAAGGTAGTTCAGTTGCTGACACCCTTTTTTTCTTTTTTGTTCTTGTTCTTTTACTTTTTGTTTCTTTGAAAAAAAAAAAGAAAGATGGAATACATTATTAGGTTGATTAGTTCAATCTCCTTCACTTTACTTCGAACTAGTTTGTATCATAGTGGCAAACCATGCACATGTTTGAAGTGAAAACATTAGGCGGTGACGATAATCAATTTGGTAAAACACCGGACATCATAGTATTATTGATATCAGTGAGAGGCTCCCTTAAGCACAGTTAAAGTAGCATAGTCCCATGGTTTCGAGTTTCTGTCATTTTCTGAGATAAATACATTATGTTGATCGTTGGAATCTCCTTTACACAGTGCACTATCTAAGGACAGGGTTTAGGTGAAAGGATGCTGTAACAAATAAACAAATCTAAATGGAAGGCTAAGGTATCATACTCAGACTAGACAAAAAAAACTGGAAAATTACCTAAAAATTAACATAGGCTATTACTAACAACCAAAATTGCAGAAGGCTGACCTGAGTAGACACAGGTAAACACTTGGGGGCAAAGGAACAGATCAAGACAGCACCACAGCTGTCCAGAGTTGAAAACAAGCACCATGATGGGAGCTTATACGTTATGGGCAGAGTAAATACCTTGTCAATACAAACACAATTTTAAAGTAACTTTGATGACCTAACTTTGGAGATATTTGAAGTGAAAACATGCCAACTTGTTTTTTTCAAGTGCATTACAATTCTGACTCCTGTAACGAGAGCTTATAGTAAATTGACTTAATAGCCCTTTTAATATTTATACGCAGCGACAAATGCTACATAAATGCATTAGTATTTAAACTGGGTATGTAGCGTCAGATCTGGGTAATTGCTTCGGTTTTTCACAATTTGATGCTTTCATCGGAAGTATACAGCATTAATATTCCTTCATAGTAGCAATACATGGGTTTTTTTTAAGTTGTATAGTCCGATGGTTTTGAGTTTCTCTCATTTTCTGAGATAAACATATTAGGTTGTTCATTATAATCTACCTTACTTTAGTTTGAAGTAACTTATATTTTAAATCGCTAACTTTTGAGATATTTGAAATGGAAATATGCTAAATTAATTTTGGCAAGATTGCCAAAACTCTAACACCATAGGCTTCTGCAGTAACAGGTTCTATTAATTAACTCAGTATCCCCTTATATGTGATGACAAATGTTTAATAAGTGCACCAGCATCTAAGTTAGATATGTAGAATCAAATCTAGGTAATTGTTTTCGTTTTGAAAATGTTGTTTTCATCAGACTATGCAGCTTTAAAGTACACCATGATTGAACTTGTCTTTGTCAGGTTAAACATAGATATTAGGATAGATTTGGAGAGCATTTTGCTTTCATCAGATTATACAAGTTGAACGTGCAGAGTTCCATGAAGCATATAATCTCCGAAACCAAAACACACACCTAGATTTGATTCTACATATCTAACTTAGATACTGGTGCACTTATTAAGCATTTGTTGCGAGGTAGAAGGGCGTACTGATTCAATTTAATAGATCCTGTTATTGCATAAGCATAATGGCAGCGGGACGTTGCTCAGGAAGTAGACTGTCGTCTACCTGTGAATATGGTGGTCATCCCATCGATCCTGTTCAGTGGACCCATTTGCAGTTTGGGCTATTTCCCATTCCAACATCCACAACTGATTCATCAAAGGTTGTGGTGTGTGCTGTCCTCTCTGTGGGAAAGTGCATATAAAAGACCCCGTGGTGTTTATCCGAAAGAGTATCTTATGTGGCAGCAGCGGGTTTCCTCCCAAGAAATATGTCAGAAGGACCATATTGTAAAATATTCTGATAAAACGCATTGGTGGGGAATGTGAAATGGTCTATAAAGGAATACAAGTGGTATATTAATGTAAATGATGTATAGGGTCAGGTGCATGAATGTATTTATGTAGTTGCTGGTGATTCTTTACTTGTAGTCAATAGTCAGTGTGTATTAGATAGATACTGTGAAAGGGGCACTACTGTTAGTGTGTAAGGAGCTCAAGAGCTCTACTCACTACCCCCCCCCCCAACTCTTAGTCACAGATTACCACACATACACAGCAGGCAGGGGCAGGCTAAGCAGCATGGTGGTGGTGGGTAGATCACAGTAGCCATGGTGACACAAGAATGCTTACTGTTCATTGGTGGAACTATAAATGCTTGTTGCTGATTGGAGATAGTAGTCAGGTGGTATGCCATATCAGATCCATGTACCACTATATAATAATAAACCTGAGGGTGCAAGCTCTCACTGTACTTTCACTCTTTATACTCAACCTTTCTCTCCTTGCCTGTATTGATTTCATATAGCCTGCCTACACAAACCACAGCTGCCAGACGATGACTTTACAATATGTTTGACGTCCAATAGCCCAATAAAGAATTAATGTGCTCTAAAGGCATTGTCGATGTTGATTTCAACATGGGTAATTTAACCCGCAAGAAAAAGTACATACTTAATATGGAGGCGACTACTGGCACGATCTATAATGTCTCCCTTAACTAATAATGCTCCGACTGTGGCCCCATCTTCTGTAAATTGGCATAAGGAGATGCGACCCAGTTTGATTATAGACACTTCCACCAGAGCATTTTGATCGACAGGACTTGCTCTCTCCTTTGGATTTGCCGTCCCACCCACCCAAACTACAAGTGACATTCATAGGGCTACGTGCCTGAAATCCTCGAAATCTTAATAAATCAAACATCTCATGGCTTAAATGTAATAACGAAATACTAAGAATAAATGCCACTTTATACTGTACTTGTCTTGCGTTGGTTGAATTGTTAAGTCAAGCAATTTCAATCTAAAGTAAAGTAGATTATAATGATCAATCTAAGGTATTTATCCCAGAAAATACATCTTTCAAACCATCGGACTATGCAGCATTAAGGGAGAGATTAGAGACTGATGATATGCCACGGGACTAGTTTGATCCAGTGATTAAATCGCTAAGCCGCCAACCGCTGGCCCCAAATGCTTCCTTCTCTCTGATCTTCCAGTCCATGATTATACGGTTATATATCCCCTCGCTTATGCAGCAGCCAGTGCTTTGTGACTAAACTACCTACGGTCATGGATCTAGGCCACGCGTCTGGAATGGGAATCGATCCCGCGTCTCTGTCGTTCTGAGACGAGTCGACCGGTAATCTACCCACACCAGCGCGTCGAGATGGATGCATGATTAGCCTTCTGACTACACTCATCCCCCCAAAAGAAATATTTCTCCCAAGTTTGTATATACATATATATATCTTTTTGTTACTGCAGTACAATCCCATTAAACCAAGCTCGGTTAAACCAAACGATCGGTTAATCCAAACTTTTTTCGGCGGCCCGGCAAAATACTACCATTTATCATATAATAAAGTTGGTTAAACCAGAGTCGGTTAATCCAAGGTATCGGTTAATCCAAACAAAATTGTCGGCCCCAGGCCACTTTCGGTACAGTTAAACCAAACTTTCATGTGGTTTTAATGTCATCTGAAATTTTTGTATATGATAAATGGTAGTATTTTGCCATGTCGCCGAAAAAAGTTAGGATTAACCGATCATTTGATTTAACCGAGGTTGGTTTAATGGGGTTAATCTGTATATACATAAAAAAACAATAATCATAGTGTCCACATACATTGTACATTCATAATGCACCCCCGTGTTTGCCAAAGCCAAGTCAAAGTCAAAGCTCGGTTAAACCAATGATCGGTTAATCCAAACAAATTTCTAGGGTCCCTTCAAGTTTGGTTTAACGGGATTATTCTGTGCTATTATTAATTAGACAATGTACAGAGTTAAATTGTGTGGTTATGATAGCAAATATGGTTGTTTACTGAAGGTCTATGTCAGAACTATATATAAAAGCTCATATCAGATATATATGACAGTGACCGGACGCGGTGGCCAAGTCGGTAGAGTGCAGGCTTCCGGTCCGCAAAGTTGGGTGTCCGAATCCCAGTCGAGTCAAACCAATGACTTATGAATTTGATACGTGTCGCTTCCTAGCCTGTATTACTAGGATATAGCAAGGATGGGTTAGCTTAGTATCGGGACAATGTGACTGAGTGGGAAATCGGGTCATGGTGCCAGCGGCCTGGTTTCGCAGTGGGGCAGCACTATGAAGTAGCAGTGAGCAAGCTCTGTCACTAGTTGGTACCAGACCGCCAACACCATGACTCAATACTCCTCTTCATCCTGATATTTAACAAACCATTCCTTGACCTATTTCATTCACGCCAAACACCAGGATGTGTACTAACAAGTATAAACTAGGTGAATCATTCATTTGAATCGGTCGGGGTTTGAACTCACAATGTCACACACGGGAAGTAAGCCAGCCAGCCAGTCAATCAGTCAGCCAGCCAGCAAGCCAGCTAGCACGCCATCCAGCCAGCCAACAAGCCAGCCAGCCAGCCATCAAGCCAGCAAGCCAGCCGCCAGAAAGCCAGCCAGCAAGCCAGCAAGCCAGCCAGCAAGCCAGCCTGCCAGCGAGCCAGCCAGCGAGCCAGCCAGCAAGCCAGCGAACTAGCGAGCCAGCGAGGCAACGAGGCAACGAGGCAGCGAGGCAGCGAGGCAGCGAGGCAGCGAGGCAGCGAGGCAGTCAGCGCTCTTACTGATTCGGCCATCTGTCTGGTCTAGAAAATAGGCAGGCGATGCACCTGTATAAATATATACTTACAATACCACATGACAAATATACAATATCAACTGACCCTGTCGATGTAGTGTGAATGGAAGCCATGAGTGATTGTTATCGTTAGACATCCTAGCCTGGCTTTCCGATATAATTCATAAACAAGGTATCTTCACCAGCCCCTTACCTAGTTTACAATGGTGTGCAGCTACCTCTGGCGGGCATAAACTACATTTCTTCAGGGGAAATAAATGGGGCAATGTCAATATAATGTACGGAGTGAGAATACTGGGTCGTGGTGCTTCCTCCTCAGTATTCTCGTGGAACAGCACTATAAAGCTTCCACGAGTGCATCCGTCGTACTATGAACTCAACTAGGATGTGGAAGACAAATCAATCAATAGAGCCTAGGCAAGTTCATATAGTGTGTCATTCTTAATACTGAGCATGTCCCATTCCAGGTCAATGTATAGAATGTTTGTAGTACATGCGTACTGCAAAATGTTATTAGTTATTGCACAATAGAAGACATATGTAGCTGGATTGAGTAGACACTCTGGCTGGCCCAAAATATCTAACTTGTTTATTAACAAAAAGACAAATTAAAGCTAGAGTTCACAACTAAATGCGCCCATTGGAGGGGATAACCATTGGACGCTGGAGGAAGTGTGTCAAACCCCAACCTCGGAGCAGGCTGGTTGTGCATCAGGCTGCTGTAACTGCCATATCCATACCCGCTACCCATTTCTGATGGTCGCGGGTTCGAACCCTAACTGAGACAAGCAAACTGGTAAAACGGTTCCATCCTAGTAGTATTCGTATAAATGCTTTATACCACATGGAAGCATATAAATGGTTGTGAGGACGCGGTACAATTTTTAAACATGTATTGCTGCACTGAAGGAATATTAAAGGTGCATAGTTCCTATGGAAGCATCAAATTGTCAATCAGGTTAATTTAACCACAATACTTTGGGTGAGAGAAAAGTCTGAAATGTAGTTATTCTTGAAAATAGACAAATATTCTATGCAAAAAAAGAACATTTAGTTTAGAGATATGGTCGTGCATATGAGAAGCAATATATGTGAATATACATATCTACCATAAGAAATGCATTTATATATATATATATATATATATATATATAGGTATATATATGTCATAGTGACAACATCGTCCTCCTAACTTACGGAAACTTTTCTAAATTGGTCTTATATATATGTCATAGTGACAACATCGTCCTCCTAACTTATGGAAACTTTTAAAAAGAATTCTTGAAGATTTATACTGCCTATCATGGATAAGTCTAAATAGACAGTTTCTCGACAGAAAGCCCGAGACTACACTTTTACCTCCAAATGGACTTAACTTCCCACACCACATAGACATGGTATGAGAGCAACTGGCCTTTGATAATGGTGTAAATTATACACACTGGTGGAAATCCAAATTGGCAGAGGTGGGGCAATATTAAAGGCATCCTATGCTTTTCTATACCAAACCCGTCCTGATATGACCTTAGATGTTGCTAGGACGTAAAACAACAACAAACAAACTATACCAAACTGTACCCGTGTTGTCTCGCTGATTAAACTAATCTGATGGTAAATGGTAAATAACGGTACCAAAATGTGATACGCCTTGATTCCACAGTGAAACAACACATGAACAATGAATGTGGACTTTGTGTTAAATGAAAAAAGGCATGTCAGTCTTATATACCGGGCGCGGCGGCCGAATCGATAGAGTTCAGACTTCCCGTACGGGAGATCCGGAGTTCAATTCCCTGTCGAATCAAACCAAGGATTTACAGAATTGATAATTGTCGCTTCCCTAGCTTGGCACTCAGCATTAATAGGATAGGGCAAGGACTGGTTAGCTCAGTGTCAGGATAATGTGGCTGAGTAGGATATCAGGTCATGGTATTTGTGGCCTGGTTTCCCAGTGGGGAAGCACTAGAAAGTTGCCATGAGTGTGCGCTGTGAGTACATGTTTGTACCCATCCAGATATGACCTTAGATGTTGCCAGGATCTGAAATTCAAACTAACAAAGCAAACAAACATGCCCTATAAGAACATTTCCCACACATATATTCACACTCTTATTAAAAAGGCCAAAGTTTTCGGCCAGATTTTAGAATCTGCCAATTCACGAAAATATGCCGGTAATTACCATTGGCCCCGGCGCTATTTAGGTGATATTTTGTTCAGGAGATGGAAATAGATTTCTGTCTGAATCGTGTCACATAATCGTGTGGAGGTGTACGCACACTTCCGCCTCATAGTGTGTTTAAATAAGCCTTTCCCGTGCATGGTGCTCGAATTCGTCAACAAGTATAAGTAGGTATACTTGGCAAAGAGCCATCCATAGATAAATTGGTGAACGAGTCAAAGTCTAATGCCTAACTCTAACTGCGTCGACATGGCTGCTTCCCAAATTCCACTGCCCCAGTTTGGCTATTGTGCAGTATGCAGTATTCTTCTGTTCAGCTGACTGTTCCAGCATTAAAGCTGCATAATCCGATGAAAGTATCACATTTTCAGAAAATGACTGGACTCAGTGGCCGAATCGGTCGTGATGCTTGCATTGCGTTTGATTTCCGGCGGAGGAGGCCGCCCCCCCCCCCCCTCTCCCCTCCAGGCACTCCACCTCCAGCCTCCTCCAGCTGCACTCATCTGTGAGGAAGGTTATGGGCCACCTCCTCGCCGATCCCCGCAGCTCCTACAAGGCCACCACCCTCACCCTCGGAGAGGAGGCATGATGCCACCAGTTCACCCTGTACGGTCGCGCCTCCACCTCCTCCGCGAACCCGAGGTGAGGAGCCTCGTCATTGAGTGCGACTCCTGCCTCACGGGGGGGGGGGGGGGGGCTTTCACGGCACCGCCTACTACTCTAAGGCATAAATGGTGGGCTTCCGCGCCCCAGCATCAACGAGCTGGAGGCAGTCAACTTGGTGGTTGCCCTCCGGGCCCTCCTTCCCAAGGACATCGCGGGCACCATGGTCGTCAACAACACTGACATGGCCTAGGCCACCGCCCTCAAATCCGGCCGTGCCCATGACCCCACCCTCGGGCTCCTTTACCATCTCCATCATGCATAAGGCTGACGCCTCCCTCATCCTGGCCGATGCCCTCAGTTGGGCCCACCTCCTCAGGCCAAGGACCTATGTGGTCCGCGCTGAGGTCGCTCACCTCCATGCCACAACGACTTCCCCTACAACCCTGGCCTCTGATTCCAGGTTTCTCCGCCCTCGAGGTCCCTATTGTGGATTGCCGCGGATCGCCTCCCTCATGCCCTCTACCTGGAGGAACAGACGCCGGCAGGCCGAGGCCTATGTCACCTATATGCATGCCACACAACCTCGACGTGCTCCACCCCTGCGACATTGAGGTGGTGGCCTACACCACCGCCACCCCCATCACGCCCGCGTCCATCAGGAATGGCCTCTCCGGGGTGTGGTCCAGGCTTGAGGCCACGGGGGGCATGCCCTCGGCTTTCACTTCGCGCCTCACCCAAGACGTCTGCCGAGGGGGAGAGTGGGCCTCGGGGAACATCCCGCGCCCCGCCGCCCCACTTACCTCGCAGCATCTCATGGCCATCACAAGCTACTTCACCTCCATCAGACCCCCGGGCATCGTGCCTCAGGCTGCCCTCCTCCTCGGGTACTAGGCACTGATCAAGCAATGCACCATGTTGCCACCCTCTGCAGGGGACAGGGGCGGCGCCCACACCATCGCATGCGTTGACGTTGCGCCGCCCCGAGCAGCCTCCACTTGACTGTCTGGAGTGGCAGCCCTCAGCTGCTGTTGCCCTCTACGTCCTGGCCTCCCTGGGCTCCGCGCTCTGCCCCGTCGCGGCTTGGTCGGCAGCCGTCACCCTCGTCCTGGCCGCCCCCGATGACCCGGCATTCATCATGCCCTCTGGCCGGCCACTCGACCCTCAGACTCTCACCACAACCCGCCGCCTGGCCCTCTGTGCCCTCTCAGTGCTGGTCCCGGACTCCTTCACCCTGCACAGCCACCGCTGTGGTGCCCCCCAGCCATGCCAGCATGCCGAAGTCCACTTCGAAGGCATCAAGGCCCAGGGGACCTGGACTACCGATGCGGTGTATGCCTACCTACCCCGGCTCGCTCCCCCTGGCACCCCTCAAGCCCTCTCCTCCCTTTTGGAGGAGGGCTCTTCGGGGCTCTTCCCAACCCAGTGACTCCCCCCCCCCCACTTGATGACCTTGCCCATACCCAGCTGGTCCTCACATTTACTGAAATTATTCCGACATTTCTCTCAACATTACCTTCATTATCATCGCATTTACATTTACCTGATATTTACCTTTGTCATTTGTTCTGACTATTGTTTACTTCAAATTTTATACTGAATAAAACGAATTTCTCCAACCCTGCCTCTGTCCCTCCTTCATCGCGTATCAGTAGAGCGATGGCTTCCCATGTGGAAGTTTGGGAGTTTGAATACCAGCCGAGTCAAACCAGTGATACTTGTTGCTACTTAGCATGGTGCTTGGCATTAATGGGATATACAGCAAGGACTGGTTGGTACAGTATCAGGATAATGTGGGATATCAGGTCTTGGTACTTGCAGCTTCGTCTCCCAGTGGGGCAGCACTAGAAAGTTGCTATAAGTACACACTATCACAAGTCGCCATAAGTGCGCACAGTCATTACTCATCCTGATATGACCGTACATGTTGCTAGGATGTAAAACAACAAACAAACATGTTCAAGACCAAAATACTTCCGTAGATTGTATCCTACATGTCCCACTTGTTAAGCCTTTGTTGCTCTCTAGAATGGAATGCTAAGTCAATGTTCTTGTTCCTGTCCCTGCTGACGATGACGCTGTCAGAATGTTGATGTGATTGCCAACATTAATTTAGCATATTTTCATTTAAAATATTTTCAAAGTTATCTATTCATAATAAAAGTTACCTCAACCTGCAGTAAGGTAGTTCATTATCGATCAAACTAATATATCTACCTTGAAACATGGCAGATACTTCAAAACATTACATTATACAATTTTAACCTCCTCCACCTTCGATTTGAGATTCAGTCCCAACCAATTTCTCATATGAGATGAGGAGGTTCGGTGCCCGGTCGAGTCAAACCAATGACTTATCAAATTGATACTTGTTGCTTCCAAGCCTGGCACTCGGCATTAATAGGATAGGGCAAGGGCTGGTTAGATCCATGTTGGGATAATGTGACTGAGTGGGATATTGGGCCATGGTGCCAGTAGCCTGATTTCCCAGTGGGGCAGCACTATTAAGTCACCATGAGTGCACACTGTCACAAGTTGGTACCTGTCCTGATATGACCTTAGATGTTGCCAGGATGCAAAATCCCAACAACCAACGAACTACTCGTATGTGTGTGCAGGCCTGGTCCATTTAATTTACATTGTGGTGTTCTCCATGGCAGAGTGGTTAGAGTGTCTGACTTTTTTCTAGGTCAGTGCTTCGATTCCCCATGCTCCCAGCTCTGCCAGTTTGGATTTCCACCGCTGTGTAGACCCGCTAAGGACGAACAAGGAAAGTGTGTGGATAATACAGTTTATTGAAATACCGTATCTGGCTGGCCTAACCGCCGAATCAAACAAAACTTTTTCGGGTGAGCTGACCGGCGCGCAGGCCGGGTGCGTATCAGGAAAAGCGCCGAGCCGGCCGAGCGCCGTGGTTATATACGACTAACTGACGCGCCGCCTAGCGAGCAGCGGGCGCAAAATGCGCGGCTCGGGCCGGCGCGTTCGAAACGCCTGAATAGTGACCAGCTCAAATGTACATACGTCAATGCCTGCGGGTGCCTACACTGGCATATACGGGTATATACCTCCTGTAGACCCGCTAAGGATGAACAAGGAAAGTGTGTGGATAATACAGTTTATTGAAATACCGTATCTGGCTGGCCTAACCGCCAATGGCGCAACGCGCCCCCAGCCAACTAATAACTCGACAAGGTCGAAGCTACTCGCATGTCAGCTAGAATCCGCTCAGGGAGAGGAGAAGCAATGTAAGAAAAGATAGCATCTGAGGACCAATCCCCTCTAGTCCTCAACTCCTCTAACGTGGAGCCCTGCATAGCAAGAAACGTACAACCCCCCCTGCGAAGCGAATGACAAGAAAATAACTCTTTCTGCAACCCTGCGCACTCAGCGAAATACTTGATCGCACAATTCAAAGCTTGGTACTCTAAAGGCTTGAACCCACCGCCAGGTGAAGGTACTTGAAAAGCCGGTAAAGTATCTGACACAGGGACCTCCCTAAAGTGCCTTTCAGTCCAATAGACTGCACATAAATTCCGATTCATCACTTTAGCCACAGGGATCAATAACTCACGCTGTCTAAACTGGATAGTTTTAGTCCGCTTCACCATAATTAACATCCCCCAGCTGAAGAACTTAAAATCCTCCCTAGACAGGACGGAATCCGACCTCGTCAACTGACTCTTCCTTAACAACGCCCTAAAACCTGTCAATAAGGCAGCGCGAATCGACACATGACCTATACTGCTCGACATAAAGGAGAATATCAATAACAATTGCCTAGGTAAAAGCGGAGAAGCGCGTCTCACTACGCACCCTAGCTGTCTCTTCGCTCCCCCCAAACACTGTTTTGACCAAATGAGAGCCATAATTAATCGGAGGAGAACCTCTCGCTTGCAAAAAATAATTCAATGCCGATAAGTAGTTCGTAATAGAGCTAAACTTTAGCGATCTCGTTAACCAGGTAATATACAACCCCACCTGCACATCAGGGCATGGCAGGGGAGGAAATAAACCTTGGAATTCGTCCAAAAACGAAAAATACTTCTTAATCTGTGTCGAACGTGTGGCACGACTGCTCTCTGAGTAGTAGCTCGACTGAAGCAGCGACATCTCCTGATGCAATGCTGGCAAGGAAAAAAGGGGGGAAACAAATAATGTCAAACAAACAAATGTCGACAACACAGTACCCCTGCAGAGTCTACCAACCCGATCCGAGCCCTGCCCTGCCCTACAGTCCACCGACTCAAAGCGTCGCAAATCACATTCCTATCACTCGGTACATACACCGAACTAACCTCGAAATTAAACTCACAAGAAATCCAAAATAATTGCCTCACCCAATCCATTATCAACTTATTCCTGCATCTCCCCGACGCTAAGGCTGCACGAACAGTCATGTTATCCGTGACGAACACTACCGACTTGTCCCTCCAATACTCCCCCCACCTTGCAGCGGCCGCCATCACCGCCCACATCTCATGCACATTAATATGAGCGTCACTGCAAATCTGACTAGAAGATGCGTAATGATGCCGCACCGAGGACTCCAAGTCCTGAGACGCGTCCGAGTCAAAAACTCCGACACACCAATCATCTCCGTGAAGCGCACCAAATCCAGAGGAAGACGCGTCCGTATACACAGACACGCACTCTGCGTGACTTCCCAATATGCGTGCATGGCCATTGAAACGGTCCACAAACTCTAACCACCAAGCTATCTCCTCCTTAAATGCACTATTCAATCTGAACTGGTAGTAAGGACGCTTCAGTGTCCTAATGGCGTCATAGACCCGACTACAAAACGAACGACCTCCCTTCACTACAGAAGCACAATGCGCTAGGCGCCCCCCTAATCTCTCCAAATCCCGTCTTGTCGCCTTCCGTCTCCCCACAAAGGAAAGCAAATGGGACTTCAATTTCGCCACCTTATCCGCAGGCAGTAACAACTTCATGCGCACTGAATCAATCTCTATGCCCAGGAACCTGGTGCACTGGGATGGAGACAGCATCTTAGGGAAACTAACAAAAAACCCTAACTGCCTAAGAACTCTAACAATAATTAACTGCGAATGAACACACGCGTCCCAAGACCGACCAGCTACAGCGAAATCGTCCAAGTAATTTACTACATTCGACGCACCCCGGCGGCTACAAGCCCGCACTACGAAGTTACTGATCCTCGTAAAAATATATGGACTGGAGGACAAACCCATACACATACGATTATCCACAAAAAAACGAACACCTCCACCAAAATCCCACTGCAATCCCTGTCGACTCCTATCGCTCGGATGGATCGAGACTGCTCGATACGCATTTTTAATATCCACTACCGCCATGTAGTCCTGCGCCCGCATACTATCGACCAGGTCGTCGACGCCTCGATAAGAAAATGTCTGACTCACCTTGTCGACGTATGCGTTCACAGACCCACATAAAGGGCGCGAACAATCTACAACACAGCGTAAACCTTCACCCGTAGACTTTGGGACACAAAAAATATTGTGAATGCAAGCGGGAGGAACCACCACCTCAGAAATATATCCATTACGTAACTCACAAGACAACTGTTCACCAATAAATTTCTCATGCGCGTCAGAGCGAACTGCCCTATTAAATACAGTGTAATCAACAATACAATCAAAATTAATGACCTTAAAGCCAAAAATCATACCTCTCAATATATAATTCCAATCAGCGTCATGCGAACCAAATAAAAATAGTTCACAGAACGCACGACACGGGCGCATTCTGTAAGGTTGCCCGCGATGTAATGAGTACAATGACAACTCCCTAGAAAGCATGTATTCATCACACGAAAATCAACAATACAATCATCATTACGATCATCAATGGCATGAACAACAAAACAATTCAAGTCTACTGTTACAAACAACCAAGCACTCATCAAATCAGTCCAATTAAGTAAGCAAGCTTGCCAATCAAAGTCTGCAATGCCACAGTGAGCATTGTCCATTGTAACAGGCCCAGAGTGCGCGGTGCCAACAACTTGAGTTGCAACGCCCCCCGGCACGTCACGACCAGTCGAGCAATCAATCAATGGAGAGTGCGTGACCTGACTATCACGAGCCGACACGCCCCCCGACTCGCCTTGACCAATTGAGCAATCAATCAACGGATCCGCCCACCGCCGATCCCCATGAGCGTCCATTGACTCGCTTCCTTCAACACCGGTGCGCCCGACCCCACATCAATCCTTCCTACATTTATCGCGCCGGTGCGACTTCGCCCCGCACTTGCCACACCAATGACCAAAACGACATGTCTGTTCGTCCCTTGAACACCCATCCTCACTGTTGAAACCATAACAAGGTCGTACACCCTCTTTCGTGTACTGCTTTGACTCGCCTCCCTTTTTCGACTGACCATAAGTGTTCGTCTTCAAACAATCAAATCCGTAGTATCGCAGAGTCAGTTCAGAATTCCCCGGGTTAAACGCTGAATAACCGTCATCCGCCGCCAAGCGACGAACACCAACGTCATAGTTCACATGCGCAGCATTAACAAATTTATCAGTTTTAGCTCTACCCGCTAAATAAGCGATATGACGAACAAAACGCCTATAGTCTCTAATGTTCGTATCCTTAGTATGCAGCATCCAGTAACAGTTCGCCTCAATGAGCTCGTAACAATTTAACTTACGAACAACTTTCTTATCTTCTGTGAAGCGTTTTATAGACCACTTACTCCTAAGTCGCCTCTCGCGACTACGCGTCCTGTCTGAAGACGAAGACGATGAACAACTGCGGCGCCTATGGCGCCTCCGACGCCTCGAAGGACTCCTGCCTCGTCGCAGCTCCGACTTGCATGCCTCCAGCACCGGCGTCCTCGACCGCCGGTGAGTGCCCGGCGACCTCGACTCCCGGCGCTTGCTCGACGAGGCGGTGCGGTCCCTGCACGCACCTCCCCCTCTGTCGCCCGACACGCTCCGACCGCCGGCACTGGAGACACTCCGACGGCGACTCAACGAACGGCTCCTCCGCCGCCCCCTCGACACGCTCCCTCGCCCGCCGCCCGACCCGCTCCGCCCGCCACCGCTGTCCCGTGACGCACTCCTGCCTGCACCTCCCAACGACATTAATGATAGCTCTTTTTCAATTGCCATAGTCTTCTCAGCTATCACCGCTTTCCTCTTCTTTTTCTACAAACCTCGCAAACGCTCAAGCAAAGAACGTTCGTCGTCACTCAGCGGGTCGTCCGAGACGACCGGTACGACCAAGCTAGCCTTAGCAGGCTCCAACAACTTTTCCGACTTCAATTTCTCTTTTTCCATCACTTCCTCTGCCTGACGCGTAGCACGACGTGTCCGTGCTGGGCGTCGAGTGCACCCGTCGTTAATGGGCGGAGGGTGTATGTAGCCACACGGTGCACAAAAGTCCTTAGGCATACGTACAAAGACAATAGCCGACAAGTGACAGCTACCAAACAATGAAGTGCGTGAGGTGACAAGAGCGGTCGACCGTTGACAGCAGCCGGTGCAGACGGCGCAGGCGCAAGCGATGCAGAAACTTTTTCGGGTGAGCTGACCGGCGCGCAGGCCGGGTGCGTATCAGGAAAGGCGCCGAGCCGGCCGAGCGCCATGGTTATATACGACTAACTGACGCGCCGCCTAGCGAGCAGCGGGCGCAAAATGCGCGGCTCGGGCCGGCGCGTTCGAAACGCCTGAATAGTGACCAGCTCAAATGTACATACGTCAATGCCCGCGGGTGCCTACACTGGCATATACGGGTATATACCTCCTATATAACTTAGTGTTATCAAAGGCCAGTTGCTCCCATACCATGTCGATGTGGTGTGGGAGGTTAAAAATCCCTTGGGTCGGTAAAAGTGTAGGCTTGGGCTTTCTATCGACAAACTGTCTAATGGTGAAAACAAGTCTATTCAGACTTATCCATGATAGGCAGTAGAAATCTTCAAGAAAATTATATGTGGTGTTGCCTCTATATGGGGGCGGTCATAAACCAGATAACAAAAATTGGCTAAAAGTTTGATGTTAGCTTCAAAGCCAGGCGTGGGAGAAGTCATGACTCAGATAGGCCAACGGTGTGTTATATAGTGTAGAGGATGTGCCCTATCTGTGTCATGTCGTGATCCTTCAGATGGAACATTGCGCACATAAATAATTATATGAAATATATGTATATGTGTATATTTAACGTAAACGGACAAACGCCTATGGCATGCACATATATATATATGTATATATGTGAGAATATACGTATATGTGTATGTTTGCGTATATATATTTGTGTATGTAGTATGTATACAAATATATATATATATATATATATATATATATATATATATGTATATCTGTGTGTATATATGTACATGTATGTACATGAATATATGAGTATGCATATATACACATGACCACACCGGATGGCCAAATGAGTTAGAGCGTCCATCTCCCATGCTGGTAGATCCTGGGGTCGTGGGTTCGAACCCTGGTTGAGTCATATCAATGAATTAAAAATGTATACTTGTCGCTTCCTAGCCAGGAGCTCGGCATTATTAGGATAGGGCAAGGAATGGTTGGCTCAGTGTCAGGATAATGTGACTGAGTGGGATATCAGGTCATGGTGCTGGTGGCCTGGTCTTCCAGTGGGGCATCACTATAAAGTGACCATGAGTGCGCACTGTCACCAGTTGGTACCAGTCCTGATATGACCTTAGATGTTGCTAGGACGTAAAACAACAACAAACAAACAGACATATATATATATATATATGTGTATATGTGTACATATGTAGATATGTGTATATATTTCAATATATCAAGGTATATGTGTGTGGATGTATGTGTATGTGTATATATATATATGTATCTGTGTGTATCTGTATTTATTTGCATATATTTATTTGCATGTGCATATTTATATGTATGTGTGTTCATATGTATGTATATGTATGGATATACTTGTATGTATATATGTATGTTTGTATGTTTATGGATATACACATGTACATATCCATGTATATCGATGTATATATATGTGCATGCATATTTATGTACACATATACCCCAGTAACTCCTATTGCTGGTGTACGGTAATTATTACGTAACCCAACCGCCATTATAGTAATGCACAGATGCATGCCTTCTCCGTCTCCGGCAGTCTGCCTTACCTGAAGCTGAGAGACACTAGGACCGACTCATCGCCATCACTCTCACAGCAGAGAGATAAATGGAGAGCAGCGGTTAAGAAATGAAGGCAGTCTTTGTCGCATTGCGACCGACAGCATTGGTCGTAATGCGTAGCCTACACCTCGGACCGCTGCATCCCCTCGGACCACTCCAGGATGCCCAGACATGACAAGGCCACGGGCCGCCAGAGCCCCCGGGCGACCGCCCTGGCCACGCCGGCACCCTCCTCGGGCGCGCCGGGAGGCGCGTCGGCCTCCTCGGCCCCGGCCTCTCCCCCGGCGCCCTCGGGCACCGAGATAGCTCAGATTCTCAAGGCTCTCCTCGACCTTGGAGCCCTCCAGCGCGCCACCACCGCCCACCAGCGCGCCACCACCGCCCACCAGCGCGCCACCACCGCCCACCAGCGCGCCACCACCGCCCACCGCCACGCCCGCCTGGACGCCCTCGAATCGAGGAGAGCCCGAGGGCTACCGCCTGGTGCAACGCCGACTGCCTACACCACGCCGACCGCCCCAGCACCTCGGGCGCGCGCCGCAGGCTGGGGCTCCCCCCCCGCCCCCGCCTCACGCGACTCCGCCGGGGGCGGCCCACCCCCAGCAAGAACAAGGCAGCCGTCTCACCGCCGCGCCCGAGGGGACGCCGCCGCCCACCCAGATGCGGCGGACGGCGTACACCACACCGCCCATCCCAGCACCTCGGGCACACGTCCCCGGGGGGGCGCGCCCTCCCCCGCCACCTCAACCACCGCGGAAGGGAGCCCGGACCACCGCCGCGGCCGCCCCGGCCCCCTCCTCGGGCTCGCCGCGACGCGCCTCGCTGCGCTTTGCCCCGGTTTCCCCCCGGGCACCTCGGGACCAGCCCTCGGGCGCCGAGGCCCCCATCCTACAGATCACGGCCCCTCGCCATCAGACGGCGCACAGCACACTGCACATCCCGTCACCTCGGGCACACCTCGCCGGGGGAGCGCACCCCCCGCCGCCACCTCAAGCACCGCCCCGGGGAGCACAGACCCCGGCCGCCTCGGCGGATTTTTGATCCGCCGGCCTCCCCCCGGCCGGCCCGGGGGGCCCTTTCCGGCGCCTCACCGTCACCACTGCCGACAGCCCCGCGACCTCCACCGACAACCTCCCAGAGACCACCGATCGCAGCGCCGCCCAGTCACAGCCGGGGGTTATCACCTCGGACCTCACTCCTCAGACCACAACCCAGCCCAGCCTCGCCTCACGAGGAACCCTCTGTCAGACAACACCTCAGACCACAGCCCAGCCCAGCCCAGTTTGCCCGAGGCGCGGCCTGACCGCCGCCTCGGCACTGCCGACCTCATCGGCAACCACCTCCCAGTCGGGCCCCAGCGCCCCCTCAGTAAGGCTCCCATCGCCGCCCAGCGCCAGTCGCCCATCACGGACCACAGCCCAGCCCAGCCTCACGAGGAACCCTCAGACCACAGCCCAGCCCACCCCAGTGTGCCCGAGGCGCGGCCTGACCGCCGCCTCGGCACGCCGACCTGCATCGGCAACCACTCCCAGTCGGGCCCAGCCCCCCTCAGTAAGGCTTCCCCGCCAGTCGCCCATCAACGACCACAGCCCAGCCCAGCCTCCGCAAGGATCCCTCATACGCAAGCCCAGCCCAGCCCAGTTTGCCCGAGGCGCGGCCTGACCGCCGCCTCGGCACCGCCGACCTCATCGGCAACCACCTCCCTGTCGGGCCCCAGCGCCCCCTCAGTAAGGCTCTCATCGCCGCCCAGCGCCAGTCGCCCATCACGGACCACAGCCCAGCCCAGTTTCACGAGGAACCCTCAGGCCACAGCCCAGCCCAGCCTCAGGAGGAACCCTCAGACCACAGCCCAGCCCAGCCTCACGGACAACCCCCCTCCGATGGTACAGCCGCCGACCACGACACCACCGTCATCAACCCGCCCGACCCGACCCCGACCCCCGTCCCCCCAGCCCTGAGGACTTCGCCGGCCGACCTCCTCACCCGCTCCCTCCAAGGGGCAGCCTCCTCTATTTTTTGGCCGCCTGCCCCTTGTCGACCTACTCCCCGGACACCCCCG
Source organism: Branchipolynoe longqiensis (assembly GCA_030323885.1). Classification (NCBI taxonomy): domain Eukaryota; kingdom Metazoa; phylum Annelida; class Polychaeta; order Phyllodocida; family Polynoidae; genus Branchipolynoe; species Branchipolynoe longqiensis. The sequence continues at coordinate 178,610,755 of CM059186.1, forward strand.
TCCACACACGGAACCCCCACCTCGCACCTCACACCACACAGCCCAGCCTCACGGGGGACCCTCCCCAGACAGCCCAGCCGCCGACCTCACGGCACTGCCCTCACGACCTCCGGCCGGCCCCTCGACCCTCGCTCTCTCACCACGCTGCTACGAGGGGCCCTCGCCGCCCAAGGGGTCCTCCGGCCCGAGGACTTCACCCTTCATAGCCTCCGCCGGGGCGCCGCCCAGGCTTGCCAGCGCGCCGGGGTGCCCCTTCCTGAGATAATGGCCCAAGGTACCTGGACCTCTGCTGCCGTCCACACCTACGTGCCCCGCCTCGCACCCTCGGGCGCCCCTCGAGCCCTCTCCGCCGTCTTGGTGGAGGGCTCCTCGGCACCCCCTCACTCAAAAGATACTCAGGCCCCATGAACACTGACTCTCATACCTGATAGCTTATTAATGCCCCATGAACACTGACACTGATACCTCATAGTTTATCATTTCCTACATTGCTTATCTACTCTCATCCATTGTTTAACCCTATGCTCCGTATGGGCCTCTAATGTGTTTTTACCAGTATGTTCTTGAGGCCCAATAAAGCTCTCATTTCTCCAACCGCCTGCATGCTTTCCTTCTTTAAGCTAGGCTCCGCATCGGTCGTAATGCGTAGCATTACGTTTGATGCGAGGAAAGAAGGAGACCCTCCCCCGCCCCGCGCGTCGCGCCGCCTCCACACCTCGGCCGACCTCGCTCACTCACCGCCACCTCCCCCGCCCGTCCTTTGATCGCGCCCCACACCTCACCCGACCCCAGCTGCTCGCCACCCCGCACCCTCCCCCGGGCCGCTAGCATTCGCACCTCACCTGCTGCCGCCTCCCTTCCCCCCTTATAAGGCCGCCCGCCAGCCCTCCTCCTCATTCAGCTCCCTGCCGTCTCCCTGTCAGCAAATCTTCTCCACCCACCCACCCAACTCTTTTCCCTATCTTCCCCCTAAACTGGTGGAGGGCTCCTCGGCACCCCCTCACTCAAAAGATACTCAGGCCCCATGAACACTGACTCTCATACCTGATAGCTTATTAATGCCCCATGAACACTGACACTGATACCTCATAGTTTATCATTTCCTACATTGCTTATCTACTCTTCATGCCATTGTTAACCCTGTTGCTCCGTATGGGCCTCTATTGTGATTTTTACCATGTATGTTCTTGAGGCGCCAATAAAGCGTCTCATTTCTCCACCCCTGCCTTGCTTTCCTTCTTTTCGCGCATCATGATGATGATGATTACCTTCTTATAGGACTAGAGGTTGCCTGATGGGTGTGGGTCACCACTACATTATTAGTGTGCTAAATATATTACACCACATCAGACTACATATATTACGACACAGCAGATGATATATATTACGCCAGAGCACCCGGTACTAATGCAAATGTCCTATATTCATGGCGCACTCTAGCTGAACATAATAACACAGTACAAATATTGCACCAGCCGCTGTTATCTAACAAGCAAATGCAGCTGCACACTCCACATTATAGGCATCACATCGCACATTACAGGCATCACCTCACACAGTATAGGCATCACATCACACACTATAGGCATCACATCACAGATTATATGCATCACGTTGCATATTATAGGCATCAAGTTGCACATTATAGGCATCACATCACACATTATAGGCATCACATCGCACATTATAGGCATAACATGACCCATTATAGGGATCACATCGCACATTATAGGTGTCACATCACACATTATAGACATCACATCGCACATGATAGGCATTGCATCACACAGTATAGGCATCACATCGAACATTATAGGCATCACATCACACATTATAGGCATTGCATCACACATTATAGGCATCACTTCGCACATTATATGCACCACATTGCACATTATAGGCATCACTTCACACCTTATAGGCATCACATTGCACATCATAGTCATCACAGCATACATCATATGCATTATGTCACACATTATAGGCATCACATCGCACATTATAGGTTTCATATCGCACATTGTAGGCATCAGATTCACATTATAGGCATCACCTCACACATTATAGGCATCACATTGCACAGTACTGGCATCACATCACACATTATATGCATCACACTGCACATTATATGCATCACATGGCACATTATAGGCATCACATGCATTATAGGCAGCCGCTGTTATCAAACAAGCAAACACAGCTGCACACTCCACATCATAGGCATCACATCGCACATTACAGGCATCACATCACACATAATAGGCATCACATCACACACTATATGCATCACATCGCACATTATAGGCATCACATTGCACATTATAGGCATCCCATTGCACAGTATAGGCATCACGTCATACATTATAGGCATCACATCGCACATTATAGGCATCACATGACACATAATAGTCATCACATCGCACATTATAGGTGTCACATCACACATTATAGGCATCACATTGCACATGATATGCATCACATCACACATTATAGGCATCACATCGAACATTATATGCATCAACTCACACAATATAGGCATCCCATCGCACATTATAGACATCACTTCGCACATTATATGCATCACATTGCACATTATATGCATCACTTCGCACATAATAGGCATCACATTGCACATCACAGGCATCACATTGCACATCATAGGCATTATGTCACAAATTATAGGCATCATGTCGCACATTATAGGTATCATATCGCACATTATAGGCATTACATTCACATTGTAGGCATCACATCACACATTATATGCATCACATTGCACATTATATGCATCACCTCACACATTATATGCATCACATTGCACATTATATGCATCACATTGCACAATATAGGCATCACATCACACAGTATATGCATCACATTGCACATTATGGGAATCCCATCACACATCATATGCATCACATGACACATTATATGCATCACATTGCACATTATATGCATCACATCACACATAATAGGCATCACCTCACACATTATAAGCATCACATCACACATTATATGCATCACATCACACATTATAGGCATCACATCACACATTATATCTATCACATCACACATTATAGACATCACATCGCACATTATAGGCATCACATCGCAATATTGGCCTCCTGCACATTCCGTTTGCAAAGCCATGCAATATCATTTTAACCAAATTGCATGGATTAGAACCCCAGCTGACAGGGGTGGGGATAGGCAGAGTGGTTGCTTGATTGTTGGAGTTTTACCTCCTGGCAACATCTATGATCAAATCAGGACGGGCACCGACTTGTAACAGCGTGCACGCATGTCGAATTTAGTTATGCCGCCCCATAGGGAGATCAGGCCGCTCGCACCATGACCTGATCTCCCCACTCAGTCACATTATGCTGACAAGGATTCGAACCCGTGAGTTCGAATCCCATGATCTACAAAAACGGGAGACGGATGCTCAAGTCATTTGGCCATTCCGTCTGGCCGAGTAAATAAAGTGTATGTTGCCCTCGCGGCAGGTTATTGGAACAATTCTCAGGTCGGGAATTCGATACCATTGTGTGTCATTACAACTAATACTAGTATAACAGAAGGGCTGGTTGGCACAATGTCACAAGTGACTGAGTCAAGGAGTACAAGCCTGGGTCAGGGTGTCGGCGGTAGTATACCACAATGGCTTTGTTGGAGCTTACCAACCTCGCAACATCTAAGGTAATATCATGACTGGCACCGAGTGTGACAGTGTGCACTTATCGTGAGTTTATAGTGCTGCTCCACTGAGAGACCAGGTTGTTGGCCTGATGACATGATATCCCACACAGTCATATTATCCTGACACTGTGCTAACCAGTCCTAATCCTATCCTAGTGATGCTGAGCGTCAGGCTTGGCAGCAATAAGTATCAATTTTGTAAGTTATTGCTTTGATTTGGCTGGGATCCAACTGTGGTAATAGGTAACTATTAATGTAATATATATAACAACCCCAGATTTTGTTTGCAAAAAGAAAAAAAATCTGGATAAAATAGGAATTATTCGCACTAAAATAGGAATCGTAATTAAGAGTAAATATACAAAAATAGGAACCATGAGCTAAAGTGGTGTTGGGGTGTCAGACCAGGAATTACAATGCTAATCCAAATACAGATACGAGATGAAAACGTCAAGCAATCGCACATACAGTCAGCTCTGGTTAATCCGACACATTCTGACACGCGACAAATAATTTTGGATAGCAAATGGTCGGATTAATCAATTTCATGGTCGTTTGTGTTATTTTGTATAAGCCTACATAGGCCTCTGTGTGACTAGGGCTGCGTTCATATGGTCCTCATGAACATGGTGAACTTCCCAGTTACTGCTGATGAACACGACCATGTAAACTGAGAGCGTTCATTTGGCAATTTGCGGTAAACACGATTCATGCTGGGCGATAATAGAGGAATTGTCAAATCTTCATACAGAAAAAGTTAAATATCTCTAAAACCACACCACGTAGAAACAAATCGCTTGGTAGACATATAGAAAACATCTATACCAAAAAGAGTCTATCAAATTTATATGGTTAGGGTTCGTGATTTCTATTAATTTTGAATAAAACTAATGTTTTGCACCGCACATACAGAGGACGGCGGAAACTGCGACACCGCCATTTCTTCACAAGTGGTGAGTAGCGAGCCGCTTAAAAAATCTCCAGTTTACAGGTGGTGTTCACCAGTTGTGAAGTCACTTGAACGCAATTCACAGGTTGTGAAATGGGAAACACCATAATTCACCAGTTCATATGAACGCAGCATAACTCACAGTGGGTTGTTGAGGACGTGTAGTGGGGAGTGTGTAGTGGGGTGGGGAGAGTGTAGTGGGGTGGTGATAGGGTGCTAATTCATCAGTGTTCATGTCTGATGGATTCTAAGTGTCGGACTAAAGTTGCATAGTCCGATGGTTTTGAATTTCTGTATTTTTTCTGAGATAAATATCTTAGATCGATCACTAGTATCTACTTTACATTAATTCAAAGTTACTTTTATTTTAAATGGTAAACTTTTGAGATATTTTGAGTGCAAACATGGACAATTAGTTTTGGCAAGCTTGCCAAAACTCTAACACCATAGACTTCTGCAGTAACAGGTTCTATTAAATTGATTCAGTATTGCCTTCTACGCAGAAACAAATGCTTAATAAGTGCATCAGTATCTAAGATAGATATGTAAAATCAAATCTAGATAATTGGTTTGGTTTTGAAAATTTGATATTTCATCGGACTATGCAGCTTTAACCAAAGCTATATGCATGCAATAGGCATGTTTGTTACAAAAAAAAGCAGTGTCAGTGTCGGAGAGCAAATGTCGGATTAATCAGAGTAATTAGCATTGATTAACATTGGGGAAATCGATTACACCTGAAATTGTGTCGGTAAGCAAAGTTTTCGGATTAACCAGTATCGGATTAACCAGAGCTGACTAGCTGAAAGTGCTGCCCACCTGGAGAATACATTTTCTCAAAGTTCTACATTAGCTGGGTATGACCATCTTGGAATAATTTCTAGTCTTAGTAGCAGCGATATAATTTCTAAATAACGCAGTTTCACCAATAGATGATTTAATAGTGTCCACAAGTACATTGATTGGGAACACGCGTTGGTTGCACACAAATAATATGGAACCCCAAATCGACCAAGTCAAGGATTCCTTCCTGAAATATTTGTTTGGGTTATTTATCGGATAAATAGGATTCTGAGAAACGACTCGCCGTTCTATGTTGATTTCCCAATCTCATATTTTGCCCTTTTCCTTTTGTTGGCCTTTTTCTCATTGCAATTCCTTATTACTCTCTTTTCGTCGTTATTTTGTTTCTTTGTTGTTTGTTTTAGCGCGCTGAAAATCGACAGCCCAGCATTTTCCGATTCTAGGCCGGTCCTCCTGTCAACAATGTTGACGTCAACTCCCCCCTTATCCCTGACTCGATCCACCCTCCCACAAACACAGGCCACACCTCCACCACCTCCCGCCAACACCCACGCACCCACGCCCCGCTCCATCTTCCCCACCCCCTCCCCCTCCCCTCTGACACCTCCTCCGCCATCCCCCCCCCCTCCCCCACGCCCACCCCCTCCACCAACCCTCCGCCACCCCCTCCCGCTCCCGTCTGACACCCCCTCCGCCATCCCCTCCCCCTCCCGCTCCAACATCCCCTCCCCCTCCCTCCTCCCCCTCCCCGTCCTCCCCCAACAGTAAACCTAGCCCTGGCCCCCCGCCAGCCACGCCGCCATCAGGGATGCGATGCGACCTTCAGTTGGTAAACATACGGGCTGTGAATATTAGTACTCACAATTTGATCCGTAGAATATCACATCACCTAAGTATTTGTGTGTGTTGTTGGTTTACGTCCTAGCAACATCTAAGGTCATATCAGGATGAGTACCGACTTATGCGCACTCATGGCGACTGCATAGTGCTGTCCCACTGGGAAATCAGATGGTCAGCACAATGACCCGATATCCCACTCGGTCATATTATCATGACACTGAGCCAACCAGTCCTTGCCCTATCTTATTTATGCCGGGTGCTAAGCTAGAAAGCGAAAAGCATCAATTTTGTAACTCGTTGGTTGGACTCGACCGGGAATAAAACTCCCGGTTTCCCGCACGGGACGCCTGCGCTCTACCGATTCGGCCATAAGTTGATAAACATACGGACTGTGAATATTACTCACAATTTGATCCGGAGATTATCATATAACCTGAGTAAGTAGCGGCTATTGTCCTCGGTGTGTGTTAGGGTGGAGGGGGGAGGGGTGCATGTGAGGGAGGGGGATATGTATGTGAATTTTCCAGTGACAGCCGGGCATCAACTTGCGCCGCCATACATACCTGGCTCCATTAGGTGTCAGGTGTGTACCTGTAACTCCACCCAAATCCACACATCCACCCGCCCACATACACGCACCCCACCCACCCACACACACACACACAGACCAACACACCAACACACCAACACACCAACACACCAACACACCAACATACCAACACACCAACACACCAACAGGCCCACACACCCACACCCACACACGCCAACACACCAACACACCCGCACGCCAACCCCCACACACCCACAGACGCACACACCCACACACCCACACACCCACACACCCACACACCCACATCCACACCCATACACACACTCACACTCCCTAAGGTCAATTACATTGTACACCTTCCGAATTCAGATAGAACATAATTTACCCAAGAACATTCACAACTGTGCTGTTCTCTCGTATGTGTTGGGAAGTTGGTCATACATAGGTATGCCTGTACATTCAAGAGAAACCTGAAGCTGAGAGACATTAAGACCGACTCATGGACACAACTCTCACAGCAGAGAGCTAAATGGAGAGCGGCAGTCAAGTAATGAAAGCAGTCTTTGTCGCATCACGACCGACAACATGATGATGGTGTATATTCAGTTTCCTGTACATTCAGTTTCCTGTACATTCAGTTTCCTGTACATTCAGGTTCATCAATGTCTGCTTACATTCTAAATACCACGTAAAGACTCACATTGATCTGTCTAATATTTTTCTAGTCATATGACACTATCGTTGCCATATTGGTATGGAACGTGTGGGTTACAGAATTTCATCGTGCAATATGCTTCAAATTGTGTATTCAACAGTTATTGGAGACCTTCCTCTAGATAGACCCCTTTCAATGTTTATACACATTGTGTATATGTGCACAGCTTGGCTACAGCACGAATGCATACTGCCATTGAGTTTGCCGGTAGACGCAGTGCTAAAATTCGATTTTATTCAAAGTTAATAGAAGTGCAAAACCATAACCTCCTAAATTTAATATAATCTGTTTGTTTTCTGTATGTGTTCCAAACGGTTTGTTTCTAGGTGATGTGGTTTTAGAGATATTTCACTTTTTCTGTATGAAGATTGCTCACGGCCATTGAGTTTGCAGTGTGGCAGTGTGTGTCCTGCAGCCAAGCAGTGCACGCACTGACCTAAATACCGATGCTGACGTCATATGAAATAGGTCTATATCTTTTTTAGTAAATAATCCTGAATTGATAAAGGGCTGGAACACCCGTGCTTCGGCACTGACAAAATAATTATTCAGCAGAATAAACATATGTATACACACACACAAAAAAACACAAAAGAATTGTGCACACCTGAAGGGATGTTCACTCATTACTGGGTTTCTTTCAGTTCAATAACGATACGCTAATTGCTAATTAAAATATAGAAAGTAAATGGATTTTGTAATGGTTCACTGTTCGATTCAACCGTCTCCGTTTGGAGAACTTTGTGTTATAAGACCTTAGTTCCATTTAGCTTAATAAGGAAATCCGGCTCTCTTTTGAACCGTTTGTGTTATAAAACATCAGTACCCTCCATTCCTGATCCACACTACCAACCTAACAGGTAATTGAGTATAGTAGGTCCTCCCACATAATCATCCATTACATAGCATTTGTTTGCAAGTTCTCCAATAGAATTCTGATATTGTCCTTTATGTTGACTGGTGGATCATATATAAGAAGATAGCTCTACCAATAAGTATCAATAGCGTCATCAATACGGGAATTCCGAGTTCCGAGGGTCCGTCAGGAAAGACAGAAACTGCGTCCCAGCACGCCGGGTTCCAGGTTCAGTTGCCATGGCGGAAGTTGAGGTTGATACGTCTCCTGACCTTAATCTTCATTAATACTAGGTTGTGTAGTTTATACTGGCTTTGCACCTATGCCCACATGCCTCCTGATGATGAACCTTGACCATACGTTTCTTGGCTTACATTTCTAGTTAACGTAGATTGCCGTGAAATGATCCCAGCAGAGATTTTACATTTAACGATAAACAAATACAACTTTGGAACATGGAACAACACATACTGGCATGCAGAGTCACAGCTTCAGTCCGCCCTGAGGGACCAGCGGAACCCGGAACAACACATACTGGCATGCAGAGTCACAGCTTCAGTCGGCCCTGAGGGACAAGAATAACCCGGAACAACACATACTGGCATGCAGAGTCACAGCTTCAATCTGCCCTAAGGGACCAGCGGAACCCGGAACAACACATACTGGCATGCAGGGTTGCAGCTTCAGTCCACACGGAGGGACCAGCGGAACCCAGAACAACACATAGCGGTGTTCAGGTTTGCAGCTTCAGTCTGCACTGAGGGACCAGCGGAACCTGGAACAACACATACTGGCATGCAGGGTCGCAGCTTCAGTCTGCCCTGAGGGACCAGTAGAACCCGGAACAACAAATACTGGCATTCAGAGTTGCAGCTTCTGTCTGCACTGGGGGACCAGCGGAACCTAGAACAACACATACTGGCATGCAGGGTCGCACCTTCAGTCTGCCCTGAGGGACCAGCAGAACCTGGAACAACACATACTGGCATGCATAGTCACAGCTTCAGTCCGCCCTGAGGGTCCAGCGGAACCCGGAACAACACATACTGGCATGCAGGGTTGCAGCTTCAGTCCACACTGAGGGACCAGCGGAACCCAGAACAACACATAGCGGTGGGCAGGGTTGCAGCTTCAGTCTGCACTGAGGGACCAGCGGAACCTGGAACAACACATACTGGCATGCAGGGTTGCAGCTTCAATTTGCCCTGAGGGACCAGTAGAACCCGGAACAACAAATACCGGCATTCAGGGTTGCATGTTCAGTCTGCACTGGGGGACCAGTGGAACCCGAAACACACATACCAGTGTGAAGGGTCACAACTTCCGTCTGCCCTGAGGGACCACTGGAACCTGAAACACACATACCAGTGTGAAGGGTCACAACTTCAGTCCACCCGGAGGGACCAGTGGAAGGGTCACAGCTTGAGTCTGCCCTGAGGGACGAGCGGAACGTGAAACACACATACCAGTGTGAAGGGTCGCAGCTTCAGTCTGCCCTGAGGGACCACTGGAACGTGAAACACACATACCAGTGTGAAGGGTCACAGCTTCAGTCTGCCCTGAGGGACCAGTGGAACCTGAAACACACACACCAGGGTGAAGGGTCACAGCTTCAGTCTGCCCTGAGGGACCAGTAGAACACGGAACAACAAATACCGGCTTGCAGGGTCGCAGCTTCAGTCCACACTGAAGGACCAGTGGAAACTGAAACACACATACCAGTGTGAAGGGTCACAACTTCAGTCTGCCCTGAGGGACCAGTGGAACCTGAAACATACCAGTGTGAAGGGTCGCAGCTTCAGTCCGCCATGAGGGACCAGTGGAATATGAAACACACATACCAGTGTGAAGGGTCGCAGCTTCAGTCTGCCCTGAGGGACCAGTGGAACCTGAAACACACATACCAGTGTGAAGGGTCGCAACTTCAGTCCACCCTGAGGGACCAGTGGAACATGAAACACACATACCAGTGTGAAGGGTGGCAACATCAGTCCACCCTGAGGGACCAGTGGAACCTGAAACACACACACCAGTGTGAAGGGTCGCAGCTTCAGTCCGCCCTGAGAGACACATGTACTGGTTTGTCTTGGCCGGGATTCGAACCCATAACATGCGAAGGCGGCGTTTTCACGAATTCGTCTATCCTACCAGGTGTACTGTCCTCATTGTAGTCTATCAGACATGGAGCCGCCATTTAATAAGCGCCGAGTCTGAAGGTCTGGTGTAACTCCTGCCCAGGTCCTCCGAGTGTGTGAACAGTTGATTAACTAGGGCGTGTGCTTTTGGCAGTTTGGTGTGAACAGGTGCAACGGTGTACATTGCGACAGAGAATATAACCCGAGCGAAATGAGAAACATATGCACAACGGCCTTGGAACTGGAAGCGGTAGTGTGATATAGGCAGTCATGTCTGCTGGCAAGCTACACCGGAAATGAATGTCGCTAACCACATAGTCACACAAATTAGTAATGCATGGCCTCTTTTTGGAAAACACTTTAAAAAAAATATAAAAAAATTTTAAGTTCACAAATTATTTCAAATATGGGTGTTTTGAGTTCCACTTGTCCCTTAGGATTTGGTTGGTTGTTGGAGTTTTACGTCTGACAACATCTAAGGCCATAGCAGGACGAGTACTGACTTGTAAAAGTCCACTCTCATGGTGACTATATAGTGTTGCCCCACTAGGAGACCAGGCCGCCAGCACCATGACCTGATATTCCACTCAGTCACATTATCCTGACACTGAGCCAACCACCTCCTTGCCCTATCCTAATAATGCAGAGTGCCTGGCTAGAAAGCGATAGGTATACATTTTCACATCATTGGTTTGACTCAACCAGTGGATTAGAATCCCACCATCAACCAAAAAGGCAGGCGGATGCTCAACTCATTAGACCATCCCGTCTGGTCTGTGTTCCTTAGGAAGGATTGAAGTTGGAAACCAAGCGGCCAGGTGGTAACTTCAGCTTTTTTTTTTTTTTTGGTACATTAGTTGTTTAAGCAGGGGAAATGTCAGTCGCAGACGACTGGCCTTCCTCATTCCACTGCTCCTTGCCCTATCCTAATAATGCGGAGCCCCTGGCTTGGAAGCGACAAGTATCAATGTTTAACTCATTGATTTGACTCGACCAGGATTCGTACCCAAGATCCCATGATCTAGCAACACGGGAGACGGACGCTCTAACTTATTCGGCCATCCACCCTGGTTGGCGGAAATGGCGGAAATTGGGGTTGGTGTCCCTCCCATCTATAATCTTCACCAACACTTTAACCTCACTTTGCCTACACTAGTTTGAAGTTCTTACATGTATTTGGTAGGTGATTTTATCGCAAACTAATTTCCTTGGTCCTTATAGCTTTTTGTTTGAATGGATTTTTGTCATGCAGGCAACATGTGAGCTCAAATCGGGGCAAGTTCTCAATTTGTGACCATGTGTATTCAATTCAGCTTCCTAGTGGCATGCCAGTGGGATATGACCTGGTCGCAATGGTTAAATCAGTAACAGCGCATGCTTTTCGTGCGGAACGGCGGGAGTTCGCATCATGGCTGAGTCAATCACATGCAGTAGGATTTACCAAATTGATACTTGTCGCTCCCTACCCTGCCGATCAGCATTAGTAGGATAGGGCAAGGACTAGTTGGCTCAGTGTCACTGTCAGCATAATGTGACTGAGTGGGATATCAGGGCACAAACTGGTTTGCTCAATATCAGAATAATGGGACTAATATGTAGAGGGCATGCTTCCCGTGCGGAACGTCGGGAGTTCGAATCCCAGCCTAGTCAAACAATGACTTATAAAATTGATACTTGTCCTATCTTATTAATGCCAAGCACCAGGCTAGGTAGCGACAAGGACAATGAAAGGATAATGTGACTGAGTCGGATTTAGGGTCATGGTGCCGGTGGCATGGTCTCCCAGTGGGGCAGCACTATAAAGTCACTATGAGTGAACAGTTATGGCTGAAAAACCAGTGCTTCGGCACTGAGGGATGAAATGTTCTGATTAATAACAATATTTAGAAACATAGTTTGGGTTCCTACTTTGGTACTCCCCCAGAAGGATGCCCTCGGGCTGGCAGGCTACGACAGGTTACGGCAGGCTACGGAAGGCTACGTTCGGGTAGGGTAGGGTAGGGATGTTTAGGGTAGGGTAGGGTAGGATAGGGTAAGGTAAGTAGGGTAGGGTAGATAGGGTAGGGATGTGTAGGGTAGCGTAGGTAGGGATAGGATGTGTAGGGATTGGTAGGGTACAGTAGGCATATGTGGTGCTGGGAACGTTGTGGTTGGTAGGATAGCGTAAGGGCAGACTAGAACAGGCTAAGATAGGGTAGCATCTTGTAACGCAGGGCAACGGAGTGTAGACTAAGATAGGGTAGTGTACTGTATGTCAGGGCATGGAAGGGGGCACTAAGGTAAGGTAAGGTAAGGTAGGGTGTGATAGGGTAGAATACGGTAGGATATGGTAGCGTATGTATGGTAGCATTGGGCATCATTGGGTAGCGATGAGTAGTGCAGGGTATGGCAGGGCAGGGTAGGGTAGGGCAGAGTATAGCATGGTAGGGCATAATAGGGAAGGGAAGGGCAGGTTAGAACAGGGTAGGGCAAGATAGGGCAAGGTTTTGGCAGGGCACGGTAGGGAAGGGAATGGGAGGTTAGAGCATGGTAGGGCATGGTAGGGCATGGTAGGGTAGGGTAGGGCATGTTAGGGCATGGTACATCAGGGTAGGGTAGGGCAGGGTAGGGCAGGACGGGGTACGGTAGGGAAAGGTAGGGCAGGGGAGGTTAGAGCATGGTAGGGCATGGTAGGGCATGGTAGGGCATGGTAGCGTAGGGTAGGGCATGGTAGGGCATGGTAGGGCATGGTAGGGTAGGGTAGGGCATTTTAGGGCATGGTACATCAGGGTAGGGTAGGGCAGGACGGGGTAAGGTAGGGAAAGGTAGGGCAGGGGAGGTTAGAGCATGGTAGGGCATGGTAGGGCAGGGTAGTGCATGTTAGGGTAGGGTAGGGCATGGTAGGGCATGGTACAGCAGGGTAGGGTAGGGCAGGGTAGGGCAGGCCGGGGTAAGGTAGGGCAAGGTAGGGCATGGTAGGGAAGGGGAAGTTAGGGCATGGTAGGGCATGGTAGGGCATGATAAGGTATGGTAGGACATGGTAGGGCATGGTACAGCAGGGTAGGGTAGGGTAGGGGAGGGTAGGGCATGATACGGCGTGATAGGGTAGGGTAGGGCATGATAGGGCATGGTACAGCAGGGTAGGGTAGGGCAGGGTAGGGCAGGGCAGGGAAGGGAACAGCAGGTTAGAGCATGGTAGGGCATGGTAGCTGCAGTAGATCAGCAGGGCCCGAGCATCTAGACTGCGAACAAAGGACATCATTGACTATATGGCATGGCAAACACGGACGTGGCAGGTCGATGGACGCTCATGTGCTGACGGGGCCGTGTTGGCCGGACAGCGGGGGGGGGGGGGGGGGGGGGGGGCGCGGAGGGGGGAGACGTCCTGGCCATGTGATCGGTCAGTGTCGGTGCCGAGACCTATGCGCTCAGAGACACTCTCTGATGGTAGCTGGAGGGAGTGGACGGAAAGTGGGTGACGGACATAGCGGTCCAGATTGTGGGAGCGGGAGAGTGTGTCCGTGTGTGTGTGGTGTGGGAGTGTCTGTGTGTTGGGGGGGGGGGGGGGGGGGGATTTAGGAAGGGGGCGAGGGAGACGGTGAGGGGAGACATGGAAAAGGGGAGGGTGGGTGTAAGACCGGTGTTAGCAGAAGTGACATCTTCAGCAGCCCTTATTGAGGGGCGATGCGTGATGAGAAGAATAGATTTTCATTCATGGGGATGCAGTTATGTCCATAGACCTCATTATCTATGTACTCATGGATTGTATAGTAGGACATAATTATATAGTTGCATATACATGTGTATTTTCCATTAAAAATGCACGATATATATATATATATATGAATATATGTGTATTGTATGGTTTGTATATTATAATATATATGTAAATACATATATATATATATATATTTACATCTATTTACATATATTTATATGTATTATATATATTGTTATATATTTATATTATACATATATACAATATATTAAACAAAATAGGTATATATTTCAGTTTTTATATATTTATAGAGAGTATAATTTATTATACGTATATAAAAGCCCACCACTACCTCGCCCTGCGGTTCGCCCCGCCCACCTAGAGCGGCGGCATTGACCGCACTGAGTACATCTATATAAATACTGCTTGTGTTCACAACTTCCACCGCATCTAAGGCGGAAGGCATTGGGTCAATTTTCAGTACAGCATCAGCACAAGAGTCATCGTCCGCGCCATGAGCAACATCAATGATATTCGACCCACAACAATTTGTAATATCTGCAACACACATATTTGACAATTCATCAAGGAAAGGCGGACAAACTTGTAATATACAGTCGGTGTTACCAGACACCGTAACATCTACGGTACCAGGGGCCAGGCGCGGCACACTATGGGCGCAATTTTGAAAGCCCACATTTTTGGCGCGACATTCAAATACAACTAGGTCAATGGTCTCTGCCGAGACCACCTGTCCAAGACCACAACCAAGTCAATTTTTCTTGTTTTTGCACTCATTAATCGGGTGCGAACCAGATTTACAGCTGAGGCACTTGTGCTCATATTCACATCAGCGTACACCACAACCATCTTTGTTGTAGTTGTATGCATAGCAAAGTTTTCGGGAGTTGTCATAGCTCTTAGCAGTGTAGCCCGATCATGCAGGCCTACGTGCGTCCTTGCTGCGACGAGTGTTTTCTAAATTAAAATGGCAATGACAATTCATGATCTCCCATCGTGAAGGCCTTCAGCCCATTCTCTTTCACCTTTTCTCTGATAGCTTTGTCATATCCCCGATACGCCTGATCAGTATAAGTCGACGTAGAGGCATGCATACACATGTAAGCCACATGGCCGATTTAGCGTACGAGATTGTCGTATTCAAAACCGACCCGTTTCCCACGCTTCATGCCCCATATTAGGGCAGTGTATACCAGCTCCATTACACTAAGTTTTTTTAATCGCTTCTCATTCATTGTGTATTTGTTCAACGCAAACTTACTGCGCTTGCGCCTTCTCCTTCTCCTCCGTCCGGAATCACTGTCAGATGCCGAGCCCTCGTCCGAGCTACTGTCTGTTGGTGAGTCGTCCGGGTCATTAGTCGCACCCGGCTTTTTCTTTCCGGATGATTTATTTTTCGTTGCACGAATCAGAGTCACCGTCTCCTCCTCCGGAGAACCTGCATCCAGGACTGCCCGTAGCTCCTTCTTGCGACGTTCGCGCGCCCTTGCCGCCACCAACCGTCGCAGCTCCCTCTCCTCGTCATCCTCCTCGTAGTCTTCTACCACGAGTCGCGGCCCCTCGCCGGAGCGCCGTGACGAAACACCCGGGGCCGACAATTTCTCGGCCGCATCCCCGGTATTCTCCTCGCCCGACGAGCCGGCCTCCGCCTTTATCGATCGCTTGCTGAGCCTCGTCCGCTTGCATTTACCGCCCCGGGGAGGCTCGTGTTCCTCCCCACACGTTGCACATATGTCTACCGGCATTTTGTCGGACACATGCAGGTACGTCAGCCACAAGCTAGAAATCGGATTCAAATGGGCAGAACACAGGACTTGCCGTTGGGGGAGGCCGGCCGCGCATGCGCCTGCCTCCTTAGTGAGTAGACTTGCCCCCGCCCCCCCCCCGCAGGAGCTGGAGGGTCGGCAGCGCCTGATGGGGGAGGCTAGACTTGCCACCGGCCTCCCCGTGAGCGTGGGGGTAGGAGGTTCGAATCCCCCCCCGTCAGACACATAGAAAGGTAGGTTCCATCACAATAATATTTGTATAAGGTTTTATACCACACATAAAAGGGGCGGAGCTCTCACATGATTATCTATGATATTATTATTATTATTATTATTCCTCTACTATTATTAGGCAATCGCTGACTTGCCCGCATTTGCCCCGGTCCTGGCCACCCCAGCGCCACCACCGGGGGGTTCTTGGCACTACTTGCCCGGGCAGTCAGTCTCTCACCTCCTCTTGTCTCTCTCCTTGCCGTAGCCCAACTTTATATGTATATCTATGTATATACTAGATATATACTTTGATATGTTTATATACATTTGACATAATTCTATATATAATGTTAGTGATTAACATATACTTATATATAGTTTGTTTATATGTGTATTTATATGTGTGCATTGCTATACTATTATATTTATCATTATATAAATGTATATATATATATTTAAATTATATAAATGTATATATATATTTAAATTATATAGAAATCTATCTATCTATATATATATATATATATATATATATATATATATATTTAAATTATATAGATGTATATATACTCACTCTGTCTGATTTAGTACCATCGCATAGTTGTTATGGTTATAGCAAGTAAATGAATATACTACCTTCACCATTATACTAAGCCAGTGTATATCAGAAATGTACATATATATATATATATATATATGCAGCTGCACATGTGGCAGTGATCCGTAGTTTAAAAAAGAAGGAAATAATCTGAGATGTCACCCAAAAAAAGTGGTCCACACTGTGCCCACTTTGCCAACTCACTGTGGAAATATACGAGGGTATTTCTCCTGGCTGAGTTGGCCAACAATATAGCCTTACACCAAAAGCAAACGTCTATATACCATGACTCAGTCAAGCAGCTTCCAACACTTTTGTTTGGCACGTCTATTGAATGTATTTGACTGAGTTCTTTCCCAACCTACTGTAATCTTCCGTATGAAAATAGAAATATGAGTTATTGGGCGCGGGTTTACTTTATGAGCAATAAATAAGGGTATGTCAGGAAGGGGACATATTTTGTTGACAGGGCGCCCTAATGTGGTCTTCATAGTGCTGCCCAAACTGGAATACCATCCCATCAGCACCATGGTGTAATTGATATGCCACTCAGTCCTATTTTCCTGATGGTGAGCTAACTAATCCATGTCCATATCCTACTAGTACTATGCCAAGCGCGAAACACCAAGCAAGATACAATTATCAATTTTCTAAGTCTTTGCTTTGACTCAGCTATAGATTGCCCCCCCCCCCACACCTGTGCTCCGGGGGTCTAGCTTGGGGTTTTCAGGTGGTAGGCAATTCTTTTCGGTGATGGAATAAAATGATTTTGGAATATAATGTTTTAAAACATGATATATTTTAATAATCAAAACAAAAATTTGTTATCTCAGGTGGTATGCAGCTATGTACCGGTGTACATGGAAGCTAAGCCCTGCCCTCCCACCCTCCTCCTCTCCCCACCCACATATGTCTGCATAGGAAGCAGGTGCTTACGTGCCCATCCTATTTCTGGTTGCTGTAAAACCAGACGGCATGGCTCGAATCAGTTAGAGCGTCCGTCTCACGTGTTGGTAAACCAATGACTTACAAATTGATACATGTCGCTTCCTAGCCTGGGGCTCGGCATTATTAGGATAGGGCCAGCACTGGTTGGCTCAGTGTCAGGATAATGTGACTGAGTGGGATATCAGGTAATGGTGCTGGCAGCCTGGTCTCCCAGTGGGGCAGCACTATAAAGGTTGTCATGAGTTTGCACCATCACAAGTCGGTACCCGTCCTGATATGACTTTATATGTTGCTAGGACGTAAAACAAGAACACCCAAACAAAACTGTAAACCTCGCCCATGTAATGGAGGTTGGAATTATATAACGCAGAATACATCTTTCTATTTTGTTTATGGATTGGGCTAAAACAATTTTTGGAGATTAAACTTTCACTAAATATCTTTGCTCAGGTCTTAGCTGAAATCACATCATTTATACCTTTTTGTTGGCTTCTTTAGAGTTCTTATAATTCTAACCAACGTTGGTTGTATCTTAGATTATATATCACATGCATAAACAACTGTAATCCACTGTTACCCGAAGAGCATGGTATCGACGCTGAACAACAACAACAAACACAAAACAAAAACACACACAAAACACAAACAAAACACACACCAAAAAAACACAAAAATAAACAAAAACACCTAACCTTTTTTGGCGGCATTAAATGCATTGCTATCATCATCATCATGCTGTCGGTCGTGATGCGACAAAGACTACTTTCATTACTTGACTGCCGCTCTCCATTTAGCTCTCTGCTGTGAGAGTAGCCAGAAGACAGTTGAGAATAGAGGATCTGCTTTGGTAGCCTGTCTGATGACATCCTCATGAGGTGTCCAGTCCACCGGAGATTCTTTTTGATCAGAAGATCTTCCATAGAGGGCAGCTCCATTCATTCGAGTATTTCCGTATTTGTCACTTTGTCCTTCCAGGTTAGCCTCATGATTGAACGCAAATGTCGCATCATGAAGGCATGCAGCTTTTTCATTGCTATACTGATATCTTTATCAATATATAAATGTCTTCTGGTTACAGAAAGAGAGGGCGCCATCATGTCCGGTTCAAGGATACCATCAAGAAAAACCTGAAGCTGAGAGACATTAATACCGACTCATGGACATCACTAAATGGAGAGCTAAATGGAGAGCGACAATCAAGTAATGAAAGCAGTCTTTGTCGCATCGTGACCAACAGCATGATGATAATTATTATTATATAAATGTATATATATATTAAAAGTATATAAATGTATATATATATATATTTAAATTATATAGAAATTTATATATATATATTTAAATTATGTAGATGTCTATATGCTCATGCTGTCTGATTTAGTACCATCGCATAGTTTGTATGGTTGTAGCAAGCAAAGGAATATACTACCTTCACCGATATGCTAAACCAGTGTATATCAATCAATATATAAATTTATATATATTTAAATTATATAAATGTGTATATATATTTAAAATTATATAGAAATGTATATTTAAATAAATATAGATATTTAATATTGCATAGCCCGATGAAAACAGCAAATTTTCAAAACCAAAACAAGTATCCAGATTTGATTCTACATATCAAGCTTAGATACTGGTGCACATATTAAGCACTTGTCGCCATATAGAAGGGCATACAGAAGGAAATTAATAGAACCTGTTACTGCAGAAGCCTATGGGGTCAGAGTTTTGGCGTGCTTGCCAAAATTATGTGTGGATGGTTGCACTTCACATATCTCAAAAGTTAGACGTTTAAAATAAAAGTTACTTCAAATTAAAGTAAGGGAGGCTGTAACAATCAAATTAATATATTTAACTAAGAAAATGACAGAAACTCAAAACCATCGGACTATGCAACTTTAAGAAGCATACGACACCGGAAAACATTGATTCCTGCTTCATCGATGTACTTCACAAAGGTGCAGCTCAACTGTGCGAGTTATTAATGAACGTAGGCCAAGTTGTCACTGTGTGCCAAGCTTTATAGTCGTGCGTGTTTTACGACTAGACGGTATGTCGGGCACATGCATCATGGTGACAGCGGATGAGGTATCGCATCCACACACACATGCACACACACGCACACGCACACACAATCAAACACACACCCGCAGAGATATATACAAGAGCGAGCCAAAGATATGTGTGGCACTTTATCTTGGCGACACCTCTCGCCCCTCGAACATATCGCGTCATCTCACATACGTACGTGACGTGACGTGCTCTTGACGTTGACGTTGACGTACCGTGACGCTAAGGCGGTAAAGACGAAAGTTCCATTACCATGGCAACCTGTCCGTTTTGTGACGTGTTTAAAACTACTTAATCAAATCGAAGCATCACTTTTTATTTAAGCCAAAAAGCATACCCTAGAGTTTATCCTACATATATACATATATACATATATACTTAGATATGTGTGTAGTCTATACTCATTGAACAACGAATGTCCTGTGCCTCAAGAATGGACTAAGCATGATATGTCAAGTATTTTCGGTGTGCATAAAGTTATTAATTTTGCATGACTTTCCTTCGAGGTGACATTCGGAACTGAGGAAGTCTGGGACACATCCACTCAAGTACCAACGACCACCTCTCCATATACACTGATGGTTCGAAAGACCAAAGCTGGGTAGCTGCTGCGGCAGTCTGCCGATGGGAAAAATTGGGCATACGCTTGCCCAATCAGAGCTCGATTTTCACTGCGGAAGCCCGAGCATTCCTTCTCACGTTGGAGTGTATCGAGGTATCCAACCACACTAACTATGTTATATACAGTGATTCATTCTCTTGCCTCCTGGCTGTTGCTGGACTGAAAATGAATCACCCTATTCTAGCAATGGTCATTTATCAAATGAACCAACTGGCAACGGATGGGTATGACATCCACCTGTGCTGAGTGCCTGGCCATGCCGGCATACAAGGAAACAAACAAGCTGATCGGGCTGCGAAGAAGGCCCTGAACTGTGATCTTGAACCATGTCTGATCCCTCACTCTGATCTGAAACCACTAATAGCCACCCACATAAAATCCAAATGGCAACATGAGTGAGATTAAAACATTAATAAACTTAAAGAAATTGAACCATCTGTGAGAAAACCACCACAGACTCATGCGGGAGGTCGGTGGGACCAAGTGGTCCTTAGCCGCTACCGTATTGGTCACTCGTGGCTTACACATGCTTTTCTGCTCAAGGGGGAACCTCCCAATGAATGTATTGGGTGTCAGTCCCCACTGACACTCGAACACATTTGACTAAGTTGCGTTTATTTGTTGGCCCTGCGCCAACAATTCTACACTGCAGACAGTATGCATGACCTTGTTTACTAAAGTAAAACAAGAAAATGTTTTAGACTTTTTGAGGGCAGCTGCACTGTACCACCTCATATAGTTTACTAAATAAATTCTATCAATTATTAATAAAACTTTTCTTTTCTATGGGAATTTGTTTCCCTTGAACACAAATATATGATTGTGAGCTTTCTAATTTAATGAGTGTCAATTGGCACATAATTGATTGTCTGCTTTTACATGTAAAAGCGATGGTTTGAACAAAAAACTAAATTTCTCACCGTGAATATGCCCTATGCTGCCGACCCAGAGTAAAGCAACCACCAATCAATCAATCAATCGAGATGACATGTCCAGTAATTCCGAGTGCATAGCAACAATAATTTCACATGAGTTTCCCTTAATTATTTCCAAAGATAAGCCTTAAAAATGAAAGTTACTTCAAACTCAATAGAGCAGATTATAATGATTGACCTAAGCACATAAAGAAGCTCAACACCATTTCGATTATGCAACTTTGATACCTACAAAAGTACTGAGACAAATTATGTGGGTCAATGAGTGTGATAACGGGATTATGGTGGTAACTGGCCACGAGGGCTCCAATGATATGACGTCATACAACAAGATGTTAGCTTGGGATGTTCACGTGGTACACAGACTTTGTCAGCGATGGAATACAATATTGTTGCAATAAAATCCGAACGAAAAAACCACAATAAAACCTCATATAAATGGTCTTACATTTTAAATATACAGGAAAACATCTCTAACTCGACCGACCTTGGGACCGACTTTAAGTGGTCCATTTAGGGAGGTGGTCGGTTTAGAGAGTTATAATATCCTTCCAATGGTATTGTTGGGAACCAAATAAAGCGATCGATATAGGGGAGTGGTCGATATGTGGAGGGGTCGGTATAGAGAGGTTTTACTGTATGTATATATATATATATATATATATATATATATATATTAATTGTGTAGTATCAGGTGGTATGCAGGTGTACATGGAATCTAGTCCCCAGCATAGTATAGAGGTCTCCATCACAAAAATGGCCTAAATGAAAGAGTTCAATGCAGGGAATCAGTCACTGAATGGTGAATTGTTTGTAATGCTTTGGCATTACGGGTAATCAGGATCACAAATACAGACCAAGGTGTGCCAGTACAAAGGACGTCTATTGTCGCCGACTAGCGGACTTCTTTAGAACTATGTAACAAACTCAAACGCCTACTAGCGGGTCTTTTCTAACCTGGTCGCAGATCGGGTAAACAGGACTTGATGATGTATTACACAGTACACTCGAACTGCCAATGCGCCCCTTTCGGGAAGACTTTCACTATATAAGGCGGTGCAGCACCGGTGTAGCAGGAAATCGCAAACCCTGTAAATCGCAAACCCCCACTTGTGATTTCCTAGGAAATCGCAAACCCCCATGCCATATATGGGCATGGGGGGTTTGCGATTCCTAGGAAATCGCATATCCCCCCTGGAGATCGCAAACCCCCCATTCGGCGGCGGCGGCGGCGATTTGTTTACTTTACGTTCGTCGAATTTAGGGTTAAATTGGTCAAATTTCACTGTCTGTTTTAATACTTTCAGCGTAAATTGCTCTTAGGTTACATTAAATACTTCAGATCTTCCTCTTCAATCGCGCATTAAGATATTTTTAATCGATCCAATGAAAGCTTTTAGATGTATTTACAAAAATAAATGCTCTGCATAGGCATATCATTGCTGCAGTGTTTACCCTTCGCGAAGGGTAAAATACGGCAATGCTATGTCTATGTGGAGCATTTATTTTTGTAAAATACATCTAAAAGCTTTCATTGGATCGATTAAAAATATCTTAATGCGCGATTGAAGAGGAAGATCTGAAGTATTTAATGTAACCTAAGAGCAATTTACGCTGAAAGTATTAAAAACAGAGATAATAGTGAAAGTTGGGATATTCTGAGTGTCAGTGCCAGTGCATTGTCAATGGCCGTGAAATCTTCTTACAGAAAAAGTGAAATATCTCTAAAAAGACACCACCCAGAGACAAACCGCTTGGTACACATATAGAAAACATATTTAATGAATAGATTATATTAGATTCATATGTTTAGGCTTCTGCATTTCTATTAATTTTGAATAAAATAAACGTTTTACACTGCGCGTACGGGCAAACTCAGTGGCAGTGTGCCTTCGTTCTGCAGCCGAGCTGCGCGCGCATACACAATGTTTACAAACATTGAACGGCATCTATGCGGCGGTAGCCTTAATAACGCTTCGAATTTAGGGTTAATTTAATGAAATTTCACGATTTGAGTATATAATTCTGTTAAATATGGTCGCATTGAATAGATTTGGCCCGAATCGGTCCCAAAACACAGGGGGGTTTGCGATTTCCAGGGGGGGTTTGTGATTTCCTAGTAAATCGCAAACCCCAGGGTGTGCAATTTCCAGGGGTTTGCGATTTACTGCCACACCGGGGTTTGTGAGCTGACATTTGTATAACCTGACTTTTAAGTTTACCTTAATTAAAAATGCGATAACTATATTTGCTGTGTTCGCGTTTTTCCTAATTACTAACTTAGGGTCATCTCAAGACGGATATTGAGTGTAGCAGTTCTTCAGGTTTTTTTTTTACCACACCATGTGGTGTAGTGGGGAAGTGTCGATTCTCAGACGCACGACTCTCACGCAAGATGTGCAGTCCTTGTCGCAGAAGGTGTGAATGGAATTTCGGCTTAAGACGGGAAAACTGTGTCGTGACGCGAACCCTGACGAGCGGAGACACATGCACTGTCCGCATGCATATACATACATATATATATACATATATATATATATATATATATATATAAACGCGAGCAGGCCTGCTGACAGCTCTCAGGTCTGACGTTTAGTCCCGCCCCAGGGAGAGGACAATCACAACATAGTGTCTGTCTGCTGGATAATAACTTGCGGGTATATATGTGTGTGTTGCTGTTCGGGAGGGGTCACAGAGGTCACAAAGGGGGGATAACTGTACTCAAACTTGGCTGCTTGGTGTTGTTGTTGTTTTATGTCCTAGCAATAGCTAATGTCATATCAGGACGGGTACCGACTTGCGACAGTGCACACTCATGGTGAATTTATAGTACTGTCCCACTGGGTGACCAGGCCGCCGGCACCATGACCTGATTTCCCACTCAGTCACATTATCTTGACACTGTGCTAACCAGTCGTCGTCCTATCCTAGTATTAATGCCGAGCGCCAGCCTAGGTAGTGACAAGTATCAATTGTGTAAGTCATTAGTTTGACTCGGCTGTGATTCGAACTCCCGACCTTCTGCATGAGAGGTTTGTGCTCTATCGATTCGGTAACCGCGTCCGGTTCTTTGGTTTGCTTGATGAATATCGACCACCCATAATAGACTACATCACCATTCCAGCCGTGTGGTGCATTGTGGGATGCGTGGAAGAAAAACAAACCCTTGCCAAGCACATGGTCAATGCTATAATACAGTGGGTACAGCTATGAAATGTGCTAGTTTCAACTCATCTCAGCTCTTCTTTGAAACATAGAATACAAACTGAAAATATATATATAATAAATTAAGATATTAATCGTTTATCCAGCATTGCATTTATATCAATATAATCAGCACATCATATGGCATGTGCATTTAGAATTAGACAAATCTGGGCGCTCAGTCTAGTCCTAGAGCCATAGCCAGAGTCAGTTTTACTTATTTTATTCATGTTTTTTATTTATATCCTATGGTTAATGATGTAGAACTAGAAAATGAGTAGGGTTAATCAGATATTGGTTATATATTTCTCCGAAAGAAGTGTCTGTTTGACACATTTGGCATTTTAATATTTAGAACAAGAATTAATAATGGTGAAGTGGATAGCAGACTCATTGTTTTGTGTGGAATTGTATATTTCTTAGCTCAAAATGTTTCACTATGGCTAGTTTTGGCTTAGATATATTCATCAGATCATTATATTGCATGTGTGCATACATCTTTATGCCAAATTCTTATGTATTTCTATTAATTTTGAATAAAATCTAAGTTTTTCCCTATGCATATCGGCTACCTTAATGGCTGTACGCATTTGCTTTGCTGCCAACGCCGTTTTTGGAGCATGCGCAGTCAGAACGGTGATCTCGTCTGTTCACGTGAGGCAATGCATTAAATAAGGCAGATGTGTGTTGAGTGAGTGGTGGAGGGGTAGTTGTACTAGAGTTTGCCTGATGGGTGTGGGTGGCCACTATAGGCGCGGGCATCTTTCGTGGTGGTGTATGGGGGGAGTGTATATGCACGCCTAACTAATGAATGTGCGGGTTGAGGTGCAGAAGTGCGAACTAGGCCATTAGTCAAAAAAATTAGTGTAGGATATGGATCTGGGTCACGTATGTGTCGACAGGAACTTGGTACAAAATCATGGACTTAGTAAATCTATTTGTCTATCTATATTTATATAGCTGTACATATATACACATAGTTATATGGCTGGGGTTGGGGAGGCTGGAGCATTAGATGACTATGAGTATGAGAGACTCCCACAGTCCATGGAGCTGAGTGAGTGATGAGGGACAGGATGGATATTCCGGGTGGTTATACTCGTATAATTATAATACAGCATATATATATATAGTTATTCACATGTAGATATATATGTACATAACGGTATGCTAAGAATAGAAACATATATATATTAAAGCTGCATAGTCCGCATACAATTTTCAAAATCAAAACAATTATCTAGATTTGATTCTACATATCTACCTTAGATAGTGATGTACTTATTAAGTATTTGTTGCCACATAGAAGGGAACACTGAGTCGATTTAATAGAACCTGTTACTGCAGAAACCTATGGTGTCAGAGTTTTGGCTTGTCAAATATCTCAAAAGGTAGCCATTTCAATTAAAAGTTACTTCAAACTAAAGTAAGCTAGATTATAATTATCAATTTAATATATTTATCTCAGAAAAAAGTCAGGAACTGGAAACCATCGGACTATGCAAGTTTAATGTTTCACGAGAAAGTCTCTCCGAATGACACTTACTTCCGAGCAATATTTTTAGTTTAATTGAGTAGTCAGGTTGTGGATGAGGAACGAGCAGGTTTGTTGTCAACTATACGGTCGTGTTTGCTTAGAGATAACGCTATCAGGAAGTGTGCCTCTGTAATTGTGTAGCATGTGCACTCACCGGAAGTGCCTGATAAGGGGGGGGGGGGGCAATATTGGAACTGATGTGATGTGTAGGGGGGTATGGAGCGGACAAAGCCCGCCAAATTAATCAACTAAGTCTCTTTTATTCTTAATGTGCGTTCTATTTTAGTATTTTATTTCTCCTGAGGACTAGAATTGCTGGAATTAATATTGATTCTATTGGAGTGGATCTACTCAATTTCTCATGCTAGTTGGACGTGCGTTTTGTGTGGGGGTCTGTGTGCTATTGGGATGTGTAGGTTGATTGTGTTGTTGTTAAGAGGCGCTGGTTTATTTATTTTGGTTATTGGGATTTTGTTTTTAATACCGTTTTATTTTGTTGTTTTGGGTTAGTCTTTGTTGGTTCGAGAGTATAGACTACATCGCCATTCCAGCCGTGCGGTACATTGTGGGATACGTGGAAGATAAACCCCACCCCCTTCCGCGAAGCACATGGCTAATGCTAAGATACTGAGTGCAGCTATGAAATGTGCTAGTTTCAGCTCATCTCAGCCCTTGTTTGAAACATAGAATACAAACTACAAAAATATATATATTATATTAAGATGTTAATCTTTTATCTAGCATGGCATTTAGATCAATCTAATCAGCATATCTTATACCATCTGCATTTAGATTGAGAACAATCTGGGCACTCAGACTAGTGTTAGAGCCATAGCCAGCATCAGTTTTACTCATTTAATTCATGTTTTTATTTATATCCTATGGTTAATGACATATGTTGGGCTAGAAAATGGGTATGGTTAATCAGAAATTGGTTATATATTTCTTTGAAACAAGTTTTTGTTGACACATTTGACATTTTAATATTTAGAACAAGAATTACTTATGTCTAATCAATGGTAATGTAAACATCAGCCTGTAAAGTGACTGAAATTGTATGTTTATCAGCTCAAAATGCCTAATTATGGGGAGTTATGTCTTAAACATATTCATTATATAATTATATAGCATCCATCCATCCATGTTTGTGCCAAATTGTTATTCATTTGGATTCCCTATGTGTATCACCAAACTCAATGGCTGCCAACGCCGTTTTCAGCGCATGCACACTCGGAACGGTGATCTCGTCTATAGCACGTGAGAATGTGTAGTCTCGGCAAATGACTGAGTGAATGGCAATGCATCGCGGGACGGACAACAAAGCCCTCCTCTCATGGTCAGAAACAAGGCCATGGCATTACTATTTAAACAGTTAAAAGAACACAAGCAGACCAGCTGTCTACGGCCAGTCAGACAGTATCAACAACAACCAAGTCCGTTGAGAAATAGAAATCGTGACCAGATTATGTCTATCTACTTACCATTGTGGCGTATTCTTATGCATCGGTGTGTTGTTTGCGAAGGGAGAAAGGAACAGTTTAGACTATCGAGATCTGATTAGTGTTCTAGAATAATTCATGTTTTACAGGAAGGGTGGTGCAGCATTTGCTATGTGATGTGAACAAAGTTATACATATATATATATATATATCCATGTATATATATATATATATATATATTTACATACAGTAAAACATCTCTATACCGACCATCTACAGATCGACCACTCCCCTATATATATATATATATATATATATATATATATAAATTAAAACATCTCTATACCGACCGCTCTACAGATCGACCACTCCCCTATATGGATCGCTTTATTTGGGTCCCAACAATACCATTGTAAGGATATTCTAACTCTCTAAACCGACCTCCTCCCTAAGTGGACCACTGAAAGTTGGCGTCATGGTCGGTCGAAATAGAGAGATTTTACTGTATATATTGCTTTACATATATCGCTATATATATCCATATATCCATACATATATATCCATACAGATATATCCATATGGATCTACATAAATATGTATATCCATATGCATATATATATACATATGCATATGCATTTATATATATCCATATGCATATATATATATCCTTATCTATTCATATATCTATCCATATAAATCAATATAATATATATCCATGTATATCCATATATGTGCTCTATAATCCATTATGGGAATATAAACAAGGACACTATGTATCTTCAGTTCCCTATGTAATAGTTTAGCACTTACCCTATCTATCTGACTCTGTGTAGTATGACATGGGCCACACTGGCGCCACCTGTGAGGGGCTCTAGGCACTGTATGCCAGCTGTGTCTGGCCGTTAACACCTATAGGCCCTTCGGGACGGTCACATTTTAACCGTAAATTATACGTCCTTATATACATCCATATATATTCACATATATCCATATGCTTTCAGTTTCATGAATATATTTATATGTGCATCCATATATATATATATATATATATATATATATATATATACATTTACAGTGATAATCACATTAAGACCTATAATGATCGGGAGTGGCCTGTGTAACTGAAATGATCCCCGTGTGTGTCTCCAACCAACCATATAGTGTTACTACTGTTAGCTAAGGAAATGAGGGAAGTGGGTAAAGCCGAGCAGTGTGTAGACCTATTTAGTAAGGATCTGAAGGGAGTGGGCAGTTATGCACATAGTCTATGGCCCTGTCACACTAAGACGTTTCTCACCAGCGACCCGTCAGCGTTGAAAATAAAATTAAAGCATCGAGAAACGTTAAACTTTTAGGGGAAATAGGGGGAAATTGGACGTTCGTGCAGCGTGTCAGTACCGTGTTATTAGCGCGCGGCCAACGTGTGTCGACGCGTGCGGAACAAAAAAAGAAAGAAAAAAAAAGTTGGGCGCGACAGCATCATATGACCTTAGATGTAGCTAGGGCGTAAAACAACAAAGCAACCGTTTGGCGCAACTTGTGGGAATGACCCTCACACGCGCGCGGCGTCTTCCAGCACTGTCGCCGTGCTTCTGACGTTGCCATAATATTGGCACCCGCACGTTGACGCAGGTTGTCGGTCGTCACGCTTTTTTTACATGCAAAAAACATCTAGCGACCTGCTTCGCTCGCCCACGTCTTCCGGTGACTGTCAACGTCTAGGATAGTGTACCGACGTGTACCGACGTTTGCATAACGTCCCCCTAGCGTTTCCCGACGTTTCCCGACGTTTCGGCAAAAAATCACACACGTCGACGCGCATTGGAGAGGAGCCTCGTAGTGTGACAGGGCTATTAGCCAGCCACATGTAGCGGCCGTGCAAATAGTCACTTCAATCCCACAATCAGACACTCTAAAGGGCTAGTGAACATAGTCGAACGGAAATAGAATAATGTGGGTGAAACGTGGGTGAAATGTGCGGTCACTACGTTCAAATACGTTAAGATATGGCAGGTTTTGGTTGATGATCCACCTAATGGTACGGATAAATACGTTACGGTATGGATCCCGGTACATTAAGCTAAGGATCCCGGCACATCCAACTACATTCAACTAAGTTCACCTTCGTTCAACTACATTACCCTCCACTACGTTCAACTACGTTCAACTTTGTCCATCAACAGCTATGTGACCATGGCGGAATGGCCAAGGTTGTGTGCGGGTCAAAATATGCAAGGGTACGCTAGAGTATGCTAGAGTATGCTAAAGTATGCTAGAGTATGCTAGACTACATTAAGAAGTATGCTAGAGTGTGCTAGATTATGGTAGAATACATTATCATCATGGAGGCTACGTCTGCCTCAAACGTAGTGCTCTTTTGAACGTGTCTAAAGCTTAAATCAGAACTCATGGCCCACAGATGTTATTGTCACGTTATCATCACTGAGAAGTATGGATGCCGGTACTTTGCGCTACGTTCAACTACGTTCAACTACGTTAGCCTCCACTAGTTCAAATACGTTCACTAACCACTAACGTGTATGTGACCGGGCCTTTAGGCAGGAATCGAAAGTCTGCATGACACGGACGCCGGGTGAATGCACGTGCACTTTGTGTGTAGGTACACGTTGGGGGGGGGGGGGGGGGCGGGCGGGGGGTCGGGGCGGGGCGGGGCGGGGCGGGGCGAGCGTGGGGGGGGGGGGGGGAACTCCCGACCCCCACATCTCACCGAGCTGCCAGAACATGGAAAGCAATATAGTGGGGCAAGAGGTAATCCCGATGCTAATGTGCGCGTCGAAAGGTCACCTCTCGCATATTCCCCAAATCTGTCACTCGGGGAAGGAAAACTAGCCATGTTTTCCCACCTAAAATGTCGTAACCAGGATAGGTTTTAGCGGTCATACTCAAAGTGCCCTCTCCTTCTGATGAACTTCTTTCTCCACATATGACTGGTGAACTTCTAATATGAATCCTTGCTTGGATTCCCTCCTACTAACTGTCATATGCCATTGACATTCCTGTGACATTTAGAGTCGGTGCTGTATCCTCTCAGTAAACGCAGACGACTTCCGGTGAGAAAATGCCGCGTTTTTGTTTACGATTGCTATGCGCCAGACGACATTTCACCGACAGCAGACGACTATGTAAATTTTACACCTTCTTTGTTGGTTTTATTTCCCGTTGGAGCATTCGGCCTCGTTTTAGCAGTGAGTGATGGCCGTAGTTTCTTTAGTCCACGTACCCGTTATGCCACCATTACTGGAGGTTTTACTCTTGTAGTCGGCACTCTCAATCGTTATGACGTCACCGCCGGCCTGAGAGCTCTACTACTCTCTACCTGAAGGATCTCTTCCAGAAAGATTTATTACTTTGACATCCAGTCGACTCTAGACCACCGCCCTATATTTCTATTGAGAGGAATATAAAAAAAACAGAGAGGAAATAAAAAAGGGATGAAAACTAGATATATATTATGAAACCCACACTTAGTCAAATACAACACCAACACACCCATATATATATGCACACAGACAGTGTGTATATATATATTACTGATACGAGCTGTGTTAAAAAAAGAATACAAATAATACCAGCTTGCGAAATAACTTAGACATCTGATCTGGCAAGTATATTGAAATAGTCGATTTCAACCACCGGCCCTCCCCTCCTTCTGGCGGCAGTGGTAATAAATTATATTCTGGGTATTTTGGGGCTTCCCACCTAATTCATTCTAGAGCACACAACACCAACACAGAATCCAGTTTTTGTAAGTATGGACTAGAAATATAAACTATTGTAGCACATTTAGGAAAGACAAGGTATTCCAGTCAGGAGCAGCTTAATAAGTGCAGTGGGAAGACAACCATTAATGGTTTCACTGTTCCTGCAATTTGTATTGTTAACATAATAGTATTAGTATATGTTACTTATTGTTAGTGGAATAATGGGCCCCCCTCCCATGCCACCACCCTTAACCATCATGAACAAACCATCAACACACCAAACATCCTACACAACTACCAACCTTTTTAAACACATTGAACATTATATAAGACAGATAAAATGTCTTGTCAACTATAAACTTAACTTGTTTTATAAGAGAAAAAATGTGACCCTCAACTATTCTTTGACTTGCTCCAAGTATACACTTTCTACTTGGTGCTGCTCCCCATTTTTGCATGAACTACGGTGACTGGTGCTGTACATTTATACAGCAGGAGCCACTCCCTTAATTCTACAGGATCGGTGCTGTAACTAATACAGCACTGATAAAACTTAGATAATTTAGACTGTCAATTCCAATAGTAAGATGGCCGGAAGACCAGTGCTCCAGCGCTGACAAATGTCATATTCAGATGAATAAATACTTTACCCCCAAAAAAAAATCTTATGAATAAAAAGTGTCTAAAATATCTAAATGTCTAAGTGCATTCATGTGTGGCACGCGTCCCCCTCAACAGCTTTCACCTAGCTATCCATCTAGAAACGCCTAGATTCATATTTTATTCATGTTTTTATTAGTTATGATGGGTCATACAAAGAGAGAAAATGGTTAGAGTGCAGCAGTCATCGTATTACTGCTAACCTCTCAGGAAAGTTCTTGTCGACAAAATTAACATTCTCTGCATTTAGTTCTAGATAATTCTAGAACTAAATGCATCTAGATTTAGAGCTAGATATGTCTATAGTTAGTAATTTAGATCCTAGTTACTACCTTTGTGTATATCTCTGATCAAGAAGCCAGGATCAGACACACACGGATGGTCAATAGACTACATTGCCATTCCAGCCGCGTGGTGCATTGTGGGATGCGTGGAAGATAAACAAACCCCCGCGAAACATGTGGCCAATGCCAAGACACTGGGTACAGCTATGAAATGTGATAGTTTCAGCTCATCTCAGCCCTTGTTTGAAACATAGAATACCAACTAAAAAATTATATATAATAAATGAAGATGTTAATCTTGTATCTAGCATTGTATTTACATCAATACAATCATCATATCTTATGCCATGTGCATTTAGATTTAGACAAATCTGGGCACTCAGACTAGTGTTAGAGCCATAGCCAGTCAGTTTTACTTATTTTATTCTTGTTTCTATTCATATCCTATGGTTAAAAACATATGTAGAACTAGAAAATGAGTATGGTTAATCAGATATTGGTTATATATTTCTCAGAAACAAGTGTCTGTTGACACATTTGGCTTTTTAATATTTAGAACAAAAATTAATAATAGTGATGTGGATAAAGTGACTGATTGTTTTGTGTGGAATTGTATGTTTCTAAGCCCAAAATGTTAAACTATGGTTAGTTTTGTGTTAGTTATATTCATCAGATCATGATATTGCATGTGTGCATACATGTTTATGCCAAATTGTTGTGTGTATTTCTATTAATTATGAATCAAATCAAACTTTTGCCCTATGCATATTGGCAAACTCAATGCCAATACGTATATTTGCTTTGCTACCAACGCCGTTTTCAGCGCATGTGCAGTCGGAACGGTGATCTCGTCTATTCCTTTTCCTTTAAAAAAAAGTATTTATCCAGAGGAAGGTACACTAATCACTGTATTAAATAATAACTTTTACAAACTTAGCATTCGCTCCTACTCCTAGGGTTGATATGAGTTTCAGCTGAGTGTGCATGCCCAGTGGCAATGTTGGGCGGAACTCACTGATGAAGATTGATTATTTCATCACAAATTTCTGCTTTTGGGGAACAACTCCAGCTTTTGATGTTCGTAACAGGTTCGGATTACAATGTCTGACACCCGACGTGATGTGATTGCTAATGTATTAATAACTCTAAAACCGCTGTGAATTGAGTGAACTGATAGAATTACCACTCACCAGCACTAAATGCAACGGGTTTGCCCGACTGTTAAAAAATGGCGACAGCCGCTATAGAGAACTAACACTGACAACAAAATACATTACTAGGATAATAAGAAGTAAACTGCACTACGGTAGTGTTCTTATTTGCACATAACTTGGACGTTTCACACGGATGTGACACTGACACTATAGTGACTGTGGATACGCATATGTGCGATGCTACACATCGTATTCAGCTCTCACAGCTAAGTACTAACTGTGTAGATGTCATGGCCCTGCGCCAACAATTTTACACTGCAAACAGCATGCGTGAGCTTTTACTAAAGTGAAGCAGGAAAACGTTTTAGCCTTTTTGGGGGCAGCTGGTTTGTACCACCTCATATAGGTTTTTAAACAAATTTAATCAGTGAATAAAACTATCATTTAGAAAATGGTGGGAGCCGCTATAGGGAACGATCAGGTGATAAAAACCACCGACAAGACGACAATCCCCCAAAATAGTAACAACTTCGAAGAAAAAGTCATTGCTACGATGCTAGGAGAAAATGGCTCAAAAATAATTAAGGACTGGATAAAAAATGAAATGAGCCAGC
Organism: Branchipolynoe longqiensis; assembly: GCA_030323885.1. NCBI lineage: Eukaryota > Metazoa > Annelida > Polychaeta > Phyllodocida > Polynoidae > Branchipolynoe > Branchipolynoe longqiensis. Next base: position 178,644,793 of record CM059186.1, read on the forward strand.
TTCAGTCCAAACCGTCCGTGAGGAAACTGGAGGAAGGCACCGGGACGGACACAGAGAACATGGAAAAGAACGCAAAAACATCCAAGGACACAATCCAAAGCCTTAGAGATGAACTGAACAAACTGCAAACGGCGTACAATAGCCTAACATTAGAATGTGCCTGGTACAAGGCAAACTACATGGGCAACAAAAGTCTAACACAAAACGGAAAGGATGAAAACAAAAGGGATGAAAATGCAACAACGCAGGACAAAAATGCCTTACCACAGCCAGCAGAAGAGAACAAAAAGCTAAACATAATCGTGTACGGCGTCCCAGAAAAGGAAGGTGAGTCAATAGAAAGCACAGTATCAAACATACTGGAAAAAGCGGAATGTTCCTTCGACTGGACAGTGGTAAAAAAGCCTATAGACTGGGGAAAAAGAATAAGAAAAGAACAACGAATGTGGAATCAAACAAACAAGATGGCGGACAGAAAGAAAGGGTCAATGAAGACCAGGTGGGAGACCCCACTGATGACACAAAAAACCCACACAAGGAACCCAGGCCGAGAGGGATAAAAATCCACCTTGAAAAAGAAAGCCAAAAACGGGAACTCTTCAGAAATAAGCAAAAACTGACCAATGAACAAAAATCTAAGAACATCACACTCAGGCCGGACAGGACTGAAAAGGAAATGCTAGACGAAAAAACAGTACAGCAAATGTACACACTGGCCAGAGAAAAAAACGAACAGACCACGGCCAGAATGAGAGGAAAAAACTTTGAAATTGAAGGAAAAGTATACAAACCATCGGAATTCGGGAACATAACTGTTGAAGGAATAAACCCAGAAGCGGCAGCAACAAGAACGCATAGCTGGGGAATTTCCTTCCAGGGACACAACTCCCCCTACAGCAATCTATACGAGTGCAAAATCCAAGGAAAAGATGGTAAAACCTACAGCTCAGCAGAGCAGTCCTACTGCTCGGTTATGGCTAAAAACCACAATAAGTTTGATATCATGCGACTTATTGAGGCAACGAAAAACCCATACACCATCAAGGCTATCGGGAAAAAAGTATGGAGATCGCCAGAGTGGATAAAAACCAATGAAAAAGTGATGGAGGACATTGTAATGGCCAAATTCACACAAAACAAAGACCTAAAAGAGAAAATCCTGAACGCACCTGGGAAAGCCTTCAGGGAATGCACGAGATGCCCCTACTGGGGCACAGGATTATTTCTTCAAGATGCAAAGGCAGGAGAAATGATCAAACCGGGATACAAAAACAAAATGGGTGAAATCCTCCAAAAAACAAGAGACAACATCCAGGCAAACTGCCAGAAATCAAGGTAAGTGCCAAAGTTAATAGAAAAATAGAAACATTGTTAATAATAATAATAATAAAAATAATATAATAAAACAGGATAAATTAAGCCCAACTGAAGCTTACGCCACACCTGCTACGAGGCGGGCGTAAACATAAACGGAGAAACTTTTACGACACGCCCATAGAATGAGCAAAATTTGTCGTTATGCTATAGAAATTTAGAAAATGCACCCAAACTGATCATGTTGAAATGGCTCTGTTAAGAACCATAACATAATTTGCCACAATAAATCCTTTAATAATTATTCAAAGTCTACCGAATCGGATTATTTTAATTGTAAAACAAAATAATATCGGAATATATATATACTCAGCGGCCACCTTACTAATGCTGCACAGGAACAGTAATGCGACCTCATGCACTGGCGGCGCAAGCACCGACAGCAAATTAAGGTAGGTGACCACATAATGCAGGCTGAGTAGTTTTAAATCCAAATCCCAATTCCACACTAAAAACCACCTCCAGCGCAAACAGCTATTTCGACCTGACTGCCGCACAAATATGGTGGAAGAGATTGATTGTAGACTAGGCAGAGGCATGCATTTTGCCCATCTAAACTGCCAAAGCGCCTACAACAAAATTGACAGCATTAGATATCTGTAAATTTGATGTGTTAACACTATCAGAAACATGGTTTCATGAACTGCATAGTGACCAACTACTAGAAATTGGTGGGTACAGGCTTGTGAGAGAGGATAGAAAAACACTGACCAATGCACAAATACAAAAGAGGGGTGCAAAAAATACCTAAACTCCGAACATAAGCCATTACAAGAAGCAAACAGATCAGACACAAATATTGAACTAGTATGGACACTCATAAAAAATGAAAAACAAGCTAATATAGCTGTAGGGAGTCTATATAGACCGCCAAATGGAAACATCGAAGACTTCATCGCACAATTGGAGACATCCCTAGAAAGTGTGTCAAAACTGACGAAGGCGGAGATATTCTTACTAGGGGATTTCAACATAAACTACAAAACAAACAACAAAAACAAACACTCACTAGAGAACTTAATCAAAGGCAGAGGGTTAAAGCAAAAAATGAGTGAGCTAATAAGGCTTGGAGAAAACAGCTCGATAATAGACCTAATAATAACAGACTCAAATCATACCCACACCTCAGGAACAAGAAACTGGGGCATTAGCGATCATGAATTGATATATGTTACTAGAAAGAAAATAAAAACAAAAAACAAAACTACTCCCCGTATGGGTAGATCATACAAAAACTACACAAAAGAGGCACTAGAAACTCATCTGAAAGAGAAAATTAAATTGCCATTTCCAACTAAGATAGATGTAAATGACCAATGGAACTATATCATTGGGGAAGTCAGAAAGCATCTGGACACTACCTGCCCAATAAAAAAACTTAAAATCAAAAACAACCAAGACCCATGGGTAACCCCAGAATTAATCAACCTAATTATGGACAAATATAAAACAGGCAAATTAGCCAAAGCAAGCGAGCGACTACTAGACATAGAAAACTACCACAAAGCAAGAAATCGTAGCCAGAAATCAGTGAGAAAAGCCAAAAGACGGTACATTGTCAAACAAGACCAGCAATGGGGAAGAAACTCACACAAATTCTGGAACAATGTGAAAATACTAATACCAAATAATAAAAATAAAGAATGGATTACCCTTTACAACAACGAGGGGGTGGAAATCAGCAACAACAATACTGCTAATATAATGAACAAACATTTTTCAACCATAGGCAATAAACTATCCAAACAATTCAACACAAACTGGACCACGAAAGCGCAACAATTAAACACAGACATTGGAGATTGCACAACCACAATAAAAGAGATAAGTGAGCTCATAAAATCAATTGATTGCAACAAGGCTTCGGGCATTGAAAATACCTCGAGTATAGTATTGAAAGATGCATTCGGATGCATCCCAGATGTTATATGTGAGCTATACAACAAATCGTTCACAGAAGGTACTTATGTGGACTGCTGGAAACTAGCCAAAGTAACACCGCTCCACAAAGGAGGGGATAAACAGGTACTGGGAAACTATAGACCGATCTCCATACTCCCACTGCCTGGTAAACTAATGGAAAAATAATGCATAGACATATTATGGACCACCTAAACGAACACAAAATATTAAACAGTAAACAGGGCGGTTTCAGAAAATACCACTCGACAATAAAAACTATTGCTAACTTAATAACTGATATTGCAAACAGTATCAATAAAAAGAACCTAGTGGGTGCAGCGTTCATAGACTTCAGCAAAGCGTTTGACACGGTGGACCACCCTATCCTAAGGAGCAAACTAACCCAAATGGGAATAACGGGAGTAACAGGAAAATGGCTAGCGAGCTATCTAGAAAACAGAAAGCAATGCACCACAGTAAATGGATCCATATCCAGTGAGGAAAAGATAACTTGCGGAGTACCCCAAGGGTCAGTCCTGGGGCCACTTCTCTTCCTCATATATATTAACGATCTAAACAACTGGCTAGAAATTGAAAACATCCAACTATATGCGGATGACACCGTGGTATATGCTGCAGGCAAAACAACCGAAGAAATAGAAATGAAACTGAATCTAACACTAACAAAACTAATCGAGTGGTGCCAACTAAAAAGGATAACCATAAACAACAGCAAGTCAAAAACAGTACTATTTGGTACAAGGCTAACAAGTAATGAGAAAATAAAGTGTCTTCTGGGAAACACCGAACTAGAACAAGTAGACAACTACCGATATCTGGGAGTGGATCTAGACAGACACCTAAATTATGACCTCTGCATAACAAATACTATAAAAAAAGTAAACCATAAAATATGGCTACTGGCTAAACTGAGATACTACATGACTGAAAGCATGGCAATTAAAATATATAAAGGCATGATCCTCCCCTACTTTGACTATGGCGATGTAGTATACATGGGAGGAAATACAAAACTATCAAACAAACTACAGGTGCTACAAAATAGAGTCCTCAAAGTATGCCTTCAGGTGAACAAAAGATATCCCACAATCGAATTACACAACAAATGCAATGCAACACTACTAACAAGTAGAAGGGAAACGCACCTCAAAATACTGGCGCACCATTACACCACAAAACCATGCCACACAGCAACCCCCCGTAGGGACACCAGGCAAATGGCAGCCCCAGTGCTACTGACAGCAATAAGTAACACCAAAATTTATGAGAGAAGTGTATTTGCCATGGCGGCACATGCCTGGAATAATCAACCCACACAACAACGGGCAATCAAAAGCATGGACCACTATAAAAGGTCCTTAAAGAAAACATAGTACACAACCACCCACTGAAGAAACAATATCTCACCTGATCTTGGGCGCAGTCACTGCTTGCTGTGTTCTGGCACAAAAAGCAAAAGACCAGCCAGAAAAGATGGTAGATATCACAAATACAGAAACTAGCCCTACTAAGTACTAAGGAATTCGAAATGACTTTCACCATAGGGCGCAGTCCGTCTGTGTATGTGTATTGACACAAACCAAAGCAGAACCAGGCAGGCCACGGTCATGCATCCGAATCACCCTGAAATACAAAATGGCTAACCATACAACACAGCCATCCCACCTAGTCGCAGTTCCTGAAAGGGTTCTTTCCATTTTTTTTTTTTTTTGCCAGGGGAGAGAGTTCTGGCACACTGGTGTACTATCTAAGGACAGGGCGTGGGTGAAAGGATGCTGTAACAAACCACAATGGGATGGGATTCTCTCCCACAGGCCTGTATGTCATCTACGTAGATGTACATAGTAGGCTAAGTTATCATATACAGGTTAGGAAAAAAACTTTGAAAATTAAAAAAAAACTAATATAGAAACTACTAACACCCAAAACCGCAAAAGGTTGGCCCGAGAAAGATCAGGTAAACACTCCTGAGTGCGGGACCAGACCAATCCAGTATCACAGCTGTCCAGCGTTGAAAACAAGCATCCTCACGGGAGCTTATACTTTATGGGCAGAATAAAAAACTTGTCACAAAAAAAAATAATAAAAAAATGGCCACTTATGTAGGGCATCCACTTCCCAAGGGAGAAAGATCGAGAGAGAGAGAGAGAGAGCGAGAGAGAGAGAGAGAGAGAGAGAGAGTGGAGTTGATCCCCAGATGAGTTAAACTAAGTACTTACCTTAAGTATGACAGTCATTATTAGGATAAAACAATAACTAGTTGTACACCAGTTGCGATAACATGATTGAGTGGAATAACGAGGCATGGTGCCGGCAGCACAGTCTCCGATTGGGGCAGCACTATAAAGTGGCGATGAGTACCCATCCTGATGTGACCTTAAATGACCTCAGATGTTGCTTCGGACGTAAAACCGCTACAGATAAACACAGTGCTTGTCAGTATTGCTCGTTAAACTGGATGTTGCCCCTCCCCCCACCCCTCCCCCCACCCCCCACCGACACCCCTGGAGAAGTGGTTTCGTGTGAAGTGGTTGCAGTCGCCATATCCCCTGGAGTTTGTGTGCACCCGGGAACCCCCAAGGTGTACAGTTGGTTTGCAGGTGTGTGGTGTTAGGGTGGGGGGTGGGGGTGGGGGGGGGACGTTGAGGGCGGTGGTACAGGATCGCATTTCTGTATAGCAGGATGGTTGGTTGGTTGTTTGTTGGAGTTTTACGTACTGGCAAGATTTGAGGTCATATCAGAACAGGTACCAACTTGTGACAGTGCACACTCATGGCAACTTTTATAGTGCTGCCCCACTGGGAGACCAAGCCACCAGTAAGATGACCCGATATCCCACTCAGTCACATCATCCTCACACTGAGCCAACCAGTCCTTGTCCTATCCTAATAACGCCAAGCCCCTGGCTAGAAAGCGGCAAATATACATTTTAAAGTCATTGGTTTGACTCGACCGGGGTTCAAAACCATGGGTTAAAATCCCATGATCTACCAAAACGGGAGACGGACACTCAAATCATTCGGCCATGCCGTCTGGTGTATAGCAGGATGTGTTTTGTTGACAATTTCAGAGACTAGCAAAAAGCAGCAGATTTTTGTTTAACTAATTACTTTTTACTAATAAGCATTGAGTTCCATCTTTCCAAAACAGTTCAATGGTGCTCTGGTGTAATTGGCACGATATATATATATAGGACAGCTATACATCCTGTAAGGATGATATTTATGTAATTTGTTAATAAGAGAGGAACTAGTTCTCTTACTATTAATACCAGGGTAAATAGGGGTGATTATATTTAACAAGTTTGGTTCGATATATCAAAGGCATTCATTAGACTGAAACATATACAGGTTAATTTACATACCTACCCATCCAGTACCAGACGGTTTTTGTGGGTTTTTTTAAAAGAATTATATCCGCCGGTTTTTCTAGTTATTCTGTAGTTACATATATATATACTTACTCTATAACTCTACGCCTTCTAAGACCCAACTAGTACTGTATGCAATTTACCTACCATATGTAATTAAAGCCTCTTTTGACTTAAGTTGGTTTATTGTTGGAATGTTACTTCCTGGCAACATCTAAGGTCATATCAGGACTGGGTTGATTTAAGAAATAGCTATATTTGAGGTCCAATATCCGATGATTACAACAAATCAATGTGCTCTAGAGGCGTCTTTAAATAAAACAAACATTTTTTATATTTTACAGTTGGAAGAGCAGTGTACTCTACTACTAATAACAGATAATATTTTCTTAATGATCTTTTATTTTTTTTAACGGAAAACACAATTTAAAACGAGTTAAATAAATCACTGAATATTCACCTGATCCTACATCGAGTTGCTATACACAATGTATATAACCTCGAATATACTAATTAGGTTGGAGATTCTGATGGTCCACCGCTGTGCCATCTTTCCTCTTCACTCCCCCCCCCTCCACCACCACTCCCTTCCTGCCTCTACCCTCCACCTCAGCATCCTGGTACACACATGTGCACTCTCAGGCGGAAACACACACTTCGACAAGCACCTGCATGTGGTTGGCTGGCAAGGGGCACCTCCAAGTAGTTGATATTTACCCAGCGTCTACCGCTGTGTGGGCGGCTGGCTGCTTCTGCCACCGGACCTGCTAGTGGTGAGGCATCTGTTTACGGCAGCGAGAACATTAAATTTGCATAGGCCGATAGTTTTTAGTTTCTACCGTAAATTTTGCGATAAATATTCTCGATGTCGGACATCCGGTCACTATTTCCGCTTGCAATCCTCGAAGGGTAAAACAAATGCCACTGTTATAGAGACAAAATTAAAACTACCCTAACTATCACAGTAATTTGTACTTTTTCGTGCTTTGAAAGCAAATTTCTCTTGTTTCTATTAAATAGTTCAGATCTTTCTCTACAATTTCACCTTCAGCTTTTTTGTTATCACCCAATTGAAAGTTCTTGAATTTATTTTCCGGAAATAGTTTTCGAGGCAATGATCCGGTAAAGGCCCTGTCACATTACGGCGTATGGCGTTAGCGTATGCCGGCGTATGCGGTTTTCGACCCATACACCATCATACGCCATCATACACCGTCATACGCTACGCATGAGGTCCCAGCGGCATCTGAAGCGTATGCCCAGCATATGGCTAACCTATGCCTAACCTATGCCTAACCTATGCCTAACCTACCCCTAGCCTATGGCGGCATATTCAAAGCGTATCCCAACCTATGCACAGCGTACTGTGATGAGGTTTGACGGTTGTGATTGACAAGTTCAGCGTACGCCCAACCTATGCGTAACCTATGTTGGCATATGCATAGCGTATGTCAAGCGTATGAGCAGCGTATGAGCAGCGTATGAGCCATACACCGCCATACGCCGAAAATGTTTGAGCATGCTGAAAAAAATGTGGACGGACGCGCGTATGACGGCGTATGATGGCGTATGATGGCATATGTCGGCGTATGCATAGCGTATGCGAAGCATATGACGGCGTATGATGGCGTATGGGTCGAAAATCCATACGCTAACACCATACGCCGTAGTGTGACACCACTTTTACAGAACGTTGGGGGTACGCAAGAGACACCCGGTGGGTGTCAATCCAGCGTATGCCCAACCTATGCCGACGTACCCCTAACCTATGCATAACCTATGCCGGCGTATGCATAGCGTATGCCTAGCGTATGAGCAGCATATGATCCATACACTGCCATACGCTGACAATTTTGAGCAAGGAAACAGGCTTGTTGGAGGATTGGCGTATGACCGTGTATGACAGCGTATGACGGCGAATGCATAGCGTATGGCGGCGTATACCGACGTATATGACGTAATTCGCTTACGCCGCCGTACGCTCCCGCAAAAAAACCTAATGTGACAGCCCCTTAAGGCTACCACTGGCACTAACACTCAGAATATCCCAACTTTCACTGTTATCTCTGTTTTTAATACTTTCAGAGAAAATTGCTCTTAGGTTAAATTAAATATTTCAGATCATCCTCTTCAATTGCGCATTAAGATATTTTTAATCGACCCGATGAAAGCTTTTAAATTTATTTTGCAAAAATAAATGCTCCCCATAGACATAGCATTGCTGCAGCAAAATCACTGAGCGGGTAGTTTCCGGGGCTGTGACGTCAGCCGACATAGATAATATATTAGGTTGATCATTAACACTCTAATGGTGAGGCATCTGTTTCTGCCTCTGAGAATATTAATGTCACATAGTCTAATGGGTTTATAGGTTTTACCATGTTTTGTGGTAAATAAATATTAGGTTGATCTGTACATATCTAGATAGTGGTGAGGCATTTGTTTCCTCCACCAAGAATACTAACGTTGCATGGTTTTTAGTTTCTACCATAATTTTTGTGATAAATATATATTAGTTTGATCAGTAAAAATCTAGGGGTGAGGGATCTGTTTCTGCCACCGAGAATATTAAAGTTGCATAGCCTAATGGTTGTATAGGTCTTACATTATTTTGTGAGAAATATATATTAGGTTGATCAGTAAAAAGCTAGTTGCAAGGCATCTGATTACGCCAGCAAGAACATTATCGTTGCACATCCCAATCTATTTTTGAGTTTTTAGCATATTTGTTGTGATAAATATATAATAGGTTAATCTATTGCTCTGTTCACTGGCTTAATGTTTTGTCAGTGAACACGCGCATTGAGCTATACTCAGAACTTTTTGTGATCAATATATATATATATATATGTTAGGGTAATCAGTACAAGTCTACTTGCAAGGGATCCACCCAGAACATTACTGTTGCATAGCCCGATGTTCTTTTAGTTTTTACCATAATGTTTGCAATAAAGATGTGCTTGATCAGCAAAACTCTAATTGCAAGGCATCTGTTTACGCCACCAAGAACATTAAAATTGCATATCCCGATGGCCTTTTTGTTTTACCATAATTTTTGCGATAAATATATTATAGGTTGATCAGCAAAAATCTAGTTGCAAGGCATCTATCTGTTTACGCCACCAAGAATATTAAAATTGCATATTCCGATGGCCTTTGTGTTTTACCATAATTTTTGCGATAAGTATATATTAGGTTGATCAGTGAAAAATCTATTTGCAAGGCATTTGTTTATCCCACCAAGAACAGTATAGTTGCATATTCCGATGGGAGTTAGTTTCTACAATAATTGTTATGATAAATACATATTAGCTTGATCGGTAAAAATGGTTTACCTTAGTTGTAGTTTGGAGTTACTGTCCATACAACTGGCTAATTTTGTAGAAGTTTAAAGTGGAAACATGTGAACTTAATGTTGGTGTGCATGTTGAAATGCACGACAACCCATGCTTCAACATTAACATGTTCTATTAAATTGATTTTGCATCCCTTTCTATGCAGCAAATAGCTATTTGTTAAGTGCAGTGGTATTTAAGTTTGGTTTGTAGGAAGAAATCTAAATATGCATTTTTGGATTTGAAAGGTTGATGCTTTACTCGCACTATGCAACTTTAACCCACTCAACAGTGCCAGCTATCTATTGTCCCACTTATTTCCCACACTATTCTAGAGGGTGCTGCAATTACATCGACTAGTGAGTGATATCTCCGTCTAGTGAGTGGTTATATGTTTTCTGGAGTTACATAATATTGTTGTATCTGTTTTTTTGTTGTTTTCTTTTTTTTCTTTTTTTTATTGAGGCTGTATTTATACTGTCCATAGCATATAAGCCTGGGTATTCGGGCTTGTTTTCAATGCTGGCCAGCTGTAGTGTCGGTGTTATCTTATCATACAGTAGCTGCTGATAAGGTATTTGATTGCCTGCATTTCAGCAGCAGAGAGATAGTTGGTTGGTCTGGTTAGTAATCTGTGTTAATTTTTTGGGATTTTCTTGACATATATGTGTTTTATTTTTTCTACTCTTACTACTAGACTAGCCTACTCCTATTTACATATCATAGCTGTATGCTAATGTTTTCAGATGAATTATTCTCCTATTTTCTAGCATGAATTATTCTCCTATTTTCTCTTCTGTTTAAAACTGCATAATGATAATCTGGTGGTTTCGAGTTTCTGATATATATATATATATATATATATATATATATATATATATATATATATATGGCAGATGAAGATTAGTTTTATGGTTATTTGAATTTTTTTTGTTGGTGGTAAATATGTTTATTCTGCTGAATACGTATTTTGTCAATGCCGAAGCACTGGTCTTCCAGCCATTTTTCAATTCAGGGTTATTTACACAAAAGCTATATTATAGAATAAGGTATGCAATAACTGTTAAATACACAATGTGCAGCATGTCTTACAATGAAATTATGTAACCCAAAAGTTCCATAGCAATAGGTTAACAGTAGTGTCATATAACTAGATCAATATTAGTCGTTATCTTCTGTATTCATTTGGTAAAGTTGTAGTAAGTTTTAATGTTCAGTTGGAGTTAGGCAAGCGGTATATAAATGTCAGATAATACTATGTCTAAGGGCTCGTTGCTTGGTTGTTTGAGTTTTATGTCCTAGCAACATCTAAGGTCATATCAAAATGGTTACCGACTTGTGACACTGCACACTCATGGTGATTTTCAACTGTAACTTGTAGGATAAGGCCACCAGGAAACCAGGCCGTTAGCACCATGACCCGATTTCCCACTCAGCCAAATTATCGTGATACTGAGCTAACGAATCCGTCTGCTATCATACTAGTAGTACTACCAAGTGGCAGGTTAGCTAGTGACGAGTAACAATTGTGCAAGTCATATGCTTGAGTCAGCCAGGGCCGGTATGCATGGAGCAGTGTTAGCGAGCCAAACCGCGGTTAGGGCGGGATTTCTGGTTTAGCGCCGAAACGTCGCTATGCATGGAGCAGTGTTAGGCCTAACACCATGAGTTTAAAGTCGGAGATTCTACCCCCACCCAGCAGCAGTTTTACAGTGGTGTTATTGTTAGGTTAGTGTCAGGATGGAGCCCAAATCTATTCAATGCTATCATATTTAACAGAATTAAATACGCAATAAGTGAAATTTAATCAAATTAACCCTAAAAACGAAGCGATATTAAGGCTCCCGCTGCATTGGCGGTGATATTAATATTGTCCAATCGGCGAATGTAAAGTAAACAAATCGCTGCCGCATCGACGTCGCTATCCATACTGTCGCCACCACCGCCGCATCGCCGGCAATATATTAGGCCCAAATCTATTCAATGCTATCATATTTAACAGAATTACATACGCAATAAGTGAAATTTCAGCAAATTAACCATAAATTCGAAGCAATATTAACACTGCCGCCGCGGAGGCGGCGATATTAATATTGTTGAATCGACGAATGTAAAGTAAACAAATCGCCGCCGCCGCCGAATCGGCGGCTATATATTAGGCCCAAATCTATTCAATGCTATCATATTTAACAGAATTACATACGCAATAAGTGAAATTTCAGCAAATTAACCATAAATTCGAAGCAATATTAATGCTGCCATCGCAGAAGCGGCGATATTAATATTATCGAATCGACGAATGTAAAGTAAACAAATCGCCGCCACCGCCGCCGCCGAATCGGCGGCTATATATTAGGCCCAAATCTATTCAATGCTATCATATTTAACAGAATTACATATGCAATAAGTGAAATTTCATAAAATTAACCCTAAATTCAAAGCAATATTAACGCCGCCGCTAAATCGGCGGCGATATTAATATTGTCGAATCGTCGAATGCCAGCAACCCCTGCCGCCACCGCCGCCGCCACCTCAGTAACAAGCGCGCTGGTTCCCGGTGGGTAGAGAAGGCAATATATTAGGCCCAACCAGGTGATCGCCGGTAACAGGCTCAGAGAAATTTCCATATTGTATAAATTAATTCACATATAGCTAACACGCACCGTGTAGGCCACCATGCATACCGCTTGAGATACTTTGTGGCGCCCCTGATAACCGGTGATAGCTACCCTGTGTTAGACGGTTAACACCACATGCCGCTAACACTGCTCCATGCATATGGTGTATGCGCATGTGTGGAATAAATAGTGGTAGGAAGGGGGGATTGGGGTGGCAGGTGTTAAAATGGGGGGGGGGGGAGTGTTAGCATGTGTGGACAGCAATGCACTGGGACAAGATACACAGGTTTTGTTGTTTGTTTGTTTGAGTTTTCTATCTGGCAACATCGAAATTCATTTCAGGACAAGTACTGGCCAGTGACAGTGTGCACTCATGGTGACTTTATAGTGCTGCCCCAATGGGAGACCAGGCCGATGGCCCCATCACCCAATATCCCACTAAGTCAGATTATCCTGACACTAGGGTAACCAATCCTTGCACTATCCTAATAATGTAAAGCGCCTGGCTCTGAAAGTGACAAGTATTAATTTTGTAAGTCATCGGTTTGACTCGACTGGGAATCCGAACTCCCTACCTTCCGCACGGGAAGTGGACATTAATTACCTCTGGGAAGTCACACATTGGCTGTCCAAACATAAGTGGGATTTTCTTTTAATTTTCCGCAGTCTGTAGATTGTTGGGGAAGAAAGGTGCCAATAAGCTTGATCCTTGATGGTCACGTCATTGTTAGATGGTACTGTCTTGTGGGAATTGGGCAGGGTGTTTGGGATGCAGTAAATTGACCAGTCCGGGGGGGATAATATCAGGGAATTCCCCAATCGAGCGGAACGGTAGAGTAAATATGTGTATATATACGTATATATATAATCCAATGTACATAAACTCATCGCAAACAATTGGCGTATGACAAATCCCATTTCCTGGAAATTGCATCATGTTCCATACACAGAGCACAGGTGTGCCTGCCTCGCGCATACTATGTGCGTGTTCTGCGCAGGTGCATACATGTCCTCAGAGCATGTCCCTGTTACTAACAACTACCCAGTCATTTCCCGGTAAAAAAACAAACTGGGAGGGGGGGGGGGAGGTGTGAGAAACCTATGACTTCATAACACTCAACTGAATGTTCACTTCCTATTTTTGCAATAATTTGTGGACTGATGGAGAAACGGGTGGCAAGTTGGACATTTGTTATTTAAAGCTGTATAGTCCGATGAAATATCAAATTTGCAAAACCAAACCAATTATCTAGATTTGACTTTACATATCTAACTTAGATACTGATGCCCATATAATGCATATTAAGCATTTGTTTCTGCGTAGAAGGCAATACTGAGTCAATTTAACAGAACCTGTTACTGCAGAAGTCTATGGTGTCAGAGTTTTGGCAAGCTTGCCAAAATTAATGTTTCATGTTTGCATTCAAAGTATCTCAAAAGTTTACGATTTATAATAAAAGTAACTTTGAACTAATGTAAAGTAGATACTAGTGATCGATCTAATATATTTATCATAGAAAAAAAGACAGAAATTCAAAGCCATCGGACTATGCAACTTTAAGTGGCAGGATGACTGGTTAGTAATAAGAGGAAAGCTATTGATTCATTGAAACACCCATCCCTACCCTACGCTGCCATTGTGACCGTGAGCCTAGTCTGTGTCACCACTGTCTACATGGTCTATTGACAACCGCGCAGTTTATCGGTTTTAAAGGCCGATATCATAATGTAAGGTGGCGCCATCTAGGGCTACACTGCTGGAATCTAGAGTCAGAGGCACACATCACCGCGTTTATATAGACATAATATTTTACATATCTGATAAATTGATCCTGGATGATGAGAAAGGGCCCAGGTTTGATGGGCTTTATGTGACTGGCGTTGTGCGGGGTTTTGCTTGCTGATACTTGACTGTAACAAAGCGGTGAAAGAGGGGGATGATGTAGGGCAGTGTGTGTCAGAGCAGAAGACGGCAAAGCACAGTATGACTGTGAGTGCCCCGCAATACAATGCAGGGTACTGTTAGGACAGGATAGTGTAGGACACCAAATCCGAATAGGGGTGTCATCCTCTTCTTCAATGAAATATCATTAAAAATAGTGTGTGAACTATTTTTTAATATTTCATTCTGGATCCATGAAATCAATCAAGCACTTAGTAATGTTCTTACATCTGACATAATATGCCTGTATGTAGCTAAATGGAGAGCGGCAGTCAAGTAATGAAAGCACTCTTTGTCGCATCGCGACCGACAGCATGATGATGATGATATAGCAGGGCACAAGGAAGGAGTAGGGTAAACAAAATAGAGACATTATTTTTGTATCAAAGATAATTTACTTGAAGTTGGTTTCTAAACAATCTAAGTAAAGCCTCTGCAACATCAATTATTTCATTCAGAACCTAATCTAAGGAGTTCGTTGCTAATGTTTTATGTGGTAGTCCCAATTGATCCTCAACTGCCATAGATTTTCAATGATAGTTTCCCTTTCAATGCTCCCCATTGAGAATGGCAGACTAGGACAAAGTAGTTGACAGCTAGTTTTGTTAGTTTGTTGTTGTTTTACGTCCTGTCAACATCTAAGGTCATATCAGGATGGGTACCGATTTGTGACAGTGCGCACTCTGAGCAACTTTATAGTGCTGCCCCACTGGGAGACCAGGCCACGGGCACCATGACCCGATATTCAACACATTCACATTATCCTGACACTGTGCTAACTAGTCCTTGTCCTAAACTCCTGTCCTAGTAATGCTGAGCGCCAGGCTCGGTAGTGACAAGTATCAATTTGATAAGCCATTGATTTTATTCGGCTGGCATTAAAAGTCCCGGCCTTCTGCATGGGAAGCTTGCGCTCTGCCGATTCGGCCACCACGTCCGGTCTGCACAGCTGAGAGTATGGCACAGTATGGCGCAGTAGGGCAAGATACAGCAGAAGCAGGGCAAGGCACTTTAGGGCAGCCAGCATATGAAAGGGCAGATAATGTCAGACACATGTCATGACAGCTGGGAGCTGATCGAATCTGGCCGGATTGAGTCGGGGGGGGGGGGGGGGGGGGATGTCAATGTGACAGTGAGAACCAATCAATCCATATTGCAGCTGATCGAATGTCAACGCAAAGGTCAGTGCATGTCAGACTAGATGGCATTTGTGTGAAGTTGAACAGGTATAGGCTGGGCCAATGAGAGATGGAACAGAGCTGGAGGATAAGAGGGGCTAATTATCAGGGTGTGTGGGCGGGGGGGGGGGGGAGTAGGAGTAGTCGAGAAGAGGAATTTGTTTTGATGGGGGGACAAATATTGAAAATGTGAAGGAAGAATAGTCACCAAAGCAAATCAACCTTATTTAATTTACGCACACGGACAAACAGAGGAAGAGAGTAAGTGATTTATACAAAATTTTAATTTTGGAGTACATAACCTGCAGGCAGGTCGAGCGTGTGGAGTACATGATTGTGAACGTGTATCGTATCGTGAGGCGGGTCACAGTGTATGTATAACAAGTAGGTATAACAAGTATCGTGAACAGTGCAATACCTGTTGATATGACCAGGTATAAGTGTCATCAGGATAAGTAAGGAATAACAGGATAATTAGTGCAGGACTAGTTAAATGTAGTAGCGAAGGAACAATCTAGTTGAGGAGAAAGGAGAATAGTGGAGATGAGGAGACTTAACCAAGAACCAGCAGCCCTTAACCCTCTAGTATCGGGCGGGTGGGTGGGTGAAGCGACTGGCACAAGCAGGTGAAGGCGGGAGAGTGAAGAAACCAGAATGTCATATGCCGAAAGTAGTGCAGTGTAGGTAAGTAGTCCATGAAAAATAGTGCCAGTGTCCGCTCTCGTAAATTATCTATGTTGACTAATCAACATACTCAATGTCTATTTAATGTAGCCCCCTTCTGTAAGTTGTGTAAGTGACATTCACATTATCAATTTGTGAAAAGGAATTGTTCAAAATGGACAAAAGAAATAGCTACGGAAGCAAATCAGTCTTATGTATGTTTATTGCATCTATGTTCGGTAAGTGACATTCTCCGTATCAATGTTTAAAAAGGAATTGTGGAAAATGGGGGGAAATAGCCACTAAAGAGAATCAGTCTTATTTAATGCCTATGTAATGTATGTATGTTAGGTAAGTAGCATTCTCAGTATCAATGTGTTCAAAAGAATTTTTCAACACAGGACAAAAATAATCACTAAAGCAAGTCACCGGGCTGTCAATCCCCGCTCTTCCTGCCATAGCAAACTATTTATCACGAAGGTTGTGAATATATGAAGCTAATAATTAAGTATGTGCATATGCCTAAGCCAATTTGAAGCTTAATAAAAATAATATTCTCATTTGTCCTGAGGGAAATTATTGAATGAGCAAACTCGTTGATCTACGCTCATGATTGTTCTGTGATAACGTAATGTAATTTACACAGACAAAGTATCTCTCCCTATATACCTATACACGTATATAGTGAGGGAAATAATATTTGTATTCATTCATTTCCTATCGGATTCGCTCAAGGAGAGAGCACACTAAAAATGAGGAAATGGGAAAGATGATAAGTTACAAAGACACTATTAGATTATTGAGACTTACTACTAGAGGAGGTTGGATATGTCGTAATAGATAATAGCTAACGGATTCAGGTCAAATCTAAATGGCCTGTCACGTACGACGTATCACCTCAAGGTGCACCAACGTATGTGATTTTCGACCAACACGTCGGTGTACTTCGGCGTACGTTATGTTACATTGGGCATATGGCATATACATTCTGGATATGGCGTCTTAAGTCGATGCGCATCGAGGCTCCGAAAAAATGTTGTGCATGCTCAAAATTGTCAACGTGTGTCGACATGGGGCTCGTACTTTGAATGTATGCTGCGTGTACATCCGGGATATGTGAGTGTACATTGGGAGTACATTAGGGATATGTTGGTATACGTTGGTATACATTGCTGCACGTTAGCCATATGTTCAGCCGGTGGGAACGTGCAGTCCACATGCAGTCCATGTAAGGTCCATGTACAGTATGCGTACTGCCAATGGATGCATTATGTACTCCGAATGTACTTCGAACGTATGCCTGCCATATCTCCAGCATATTTAACGTACACGCCATACTTCTAGCGATGGAGTAATGTATGTAACTTTTGTCAGCATTCCGTGAGCATATGCGAGCATTTTCCAAACATTTTGCAAAAGTTTTGCGAAGCACATGAATGCTCTCATATGGTAGCAATACCTCAGAGATACGTTCTGCATAGGTTACGTATGTTGTGTGTACGTTGTGTATATGCCCATTTTTATCCCCTGCTGCTAAAAGCTTTGACGAATGCCGACGTACTGGCAAATTTTCGAACATTCAGCATGCGCTGACGCCATATGTCATAGTGTGACAGAGCCTTACGCAGCACGATTCATGACATAGCGGAGCGGGACGTGGCTCAGGCGATAGAGTCTCCACCTGTGTAGGTGTGGGACATCCTATGGATCCTGCTCAGGCGACACATTTGCAGTTTGGGTTATTTTCCATTCCAACCAGTGGTATGTGCTGTCCTGTCTGTGGGAAAGTGCATATAAAAGACCTCTTGCTGTTCATCGGAAAGAGTAGCCTATATGGCGGCAGCGGGTTTCCTCCAAAGATATATATATATATATATATATATATATATGTCAGAATGACCATATATTTTACGTCCAATAGCCGAAGATACAAATCAATGTGTTCGAGAGGTGTCGTTACATAAAGCTAAATTTCATGACAAAACAATATATGTATATATATATATATATATATATATATATATATATATAAATATTACCAGGAACAGCGCTGTTGAAAACCCCTATCTAATGATACATTTTACCTAATAGAGTAGATGTCTAAGGTGTGCAGCCTGTTCATTCATCTACTGTAACAATATAACCAAACCTGGGTGATTGGTTAGCCGGAACCTCATGTACCTAGCAATCAGTAATCTTCTCATCTTCTCTATCAACAGCTAATCAAATGTATCCCCATCACCATGTTGTACAAATCCCATAGATGCTCGATAACCATACTTCAGAGGGAGTGTAGTAGTTTGGACTTGCTTTATAGACTTGTTCTACAGAATATGCGCAGTAAACAACTAGCCACTACACTCAGTCTCCGACCGGGTGCGGTGGCCGAATCGGTATAGCAAATTCCTTGCGAGCGGAAGATTGGGAGTTTGTGAGTTTGGTTCCCGGTCGAGTCAACCAATGACTTAAAAATTGATACTTGTCACTGCCTAGCCTGGTGCAGGGCATTATTAGGATAGGGCAAGGGCTGGTTAGCTGGGTGTCAGGATAATGTGACTGAGTGGGATATCGGGTCATGGTCCTGGCAGCCTGATTTCCCAGTGGGGCAGCACCATAAAATCGCCATGAGTGCGTACTGTCACAAGTCAGTACCCGTCCTGATGTGACCTTAGATGTTGCTAGGAAGTAAAACAAACAAACAAACTCAATCTCCGAGCACAGTCACTCTGAGATGGTTTTGAAGATATGTTTGTGACAGTTACTAATGGCACACTATTGCTGGCTCTGTCCGAGTAAATACCATTAGCTGATATCCATCACCACCACACACGCACCAAGGGATGGCCGAATGTGTTTTTTTGTTTTTTGGGGGAAATATGTTTATTCTGCTGAATAAGTCTTTTGTCAGTGCCAAAGCACTGGTCTTCCAGCCATTTTTCAATTCAGAGTTATTTACACAAAAGGTATATAGAATAAGATGTACAATACCTATTGAATACACAATTTGCACCATGTAACACAATGAAATTCTGAAACTCAAAAGTTCCATAACAATATGGTACAGTAGTCTCATATAACCAGATCAATATTAGTCAGATCAATGTGAGTATTTACATAGTATTTAGAATGTAAGCAGATGTTATCATCTGTATTCAGTTGGTAAACTTGTAGTAAGTTTTAATGTTCAGTTGCAGTTAGGCAAGCGGTATATAAATGTTGGTTTGTTAGGAAAATTCTAGTGTAACTGGAATGTAGTTAGTTATGTGAGTTTATGAATTATGTTGTTGGGGTGGGGTTGTTAATAATACACTTGACCAGCTGTGACCAGTGAAGCAGTGGGACCAATCCCAGTGCATTTAGGTCTTAAATTTTACATTTTTACCTGAACTGTCTCTGTCATCGTATATGGTTGACTGGAGATAACAGATGAACAGCAACAATTTAAAAAGGTGGGGGGTGGGGGGGGGGGAGAAACCGAGGCTGAGGGTTTGTTGGTCTGCCACTTACGGTATGGTGACGCCATGGAACATACTTTACTGCAACTGCATGAGGGCCTGCCCCATCCGATGTACTCTTAGTAAGTTTTTTAATTTTAGGTAAGAGGATGCTGCCCTGGTTCTGGTTGGTAGATTGTTCCACATCATGCTGCCTTTGTAAATTGGTGCTTTAATTAGTTTGTTTGTGGAAGACTTGGGGACTTTGAGTAGAGTGGAATCAGCCCGTCTAGTATTCCTTTTTGTGTTTTCTATATATTGGGTATCTCTAGCTCTTCTGTACATAAGTGATAGGAGATGTGAATCTCTTCTAACCATTGGGTAATCTAGGTTTGCTTTGTCATGTATTTCCTGTACACTTAGTGTTTTGCCCCAATAAATTGTTCTTAACACCCGGTTTTGGATCCTTTGTAGCTTAGTCAGTTGCTGCTTTGTGAGCAATCCATAAATTATATCATTATAGTCTATTATTGGTAGAACTGTTGATTATATAGCAGTAGGGCAGTGTTTTCGCTTATGAAGCTCCGCATCTTCCTGATTGTAGTCATTTTTAGTGCCAATGATTGAGTTAGTCTAGCCAGCTGTTGATTCCCATTTAAGGTAGAATCAAGCACTGTTCCTAAGTACTTGTATGCACTTGCCTCCTTAATTTAGTTTCTGCCAATATGCAGTGTTATCGGTTGTGCCCTTGCCTTCCTTGCTTTGGAGCCATAAATGACAAACTCAGTTTTATTGGGTTAAGGGATAGTTTGTTTTCACTACACCACAGGTTAACCCTAGTCAGCACTGTCCGAACCTGATCGGTTGCTATTTGGAAATCTTTATTGTGTACTGTGAGTGCTGCATCGTCTGCAAATAATCTGAATGTTGCATCCTCTGATACTTGGGGTAAATCATTTATAAAGATTAAAAACAGAAGGGTGCCTAGGGTAGAACCCTGTGGAACTCCAGTTTTAATAGTCCTGATGGTGTCATTAAGTTTTGTGCATTTTTTCCTATTTTTGTGCATTTTTTCCTGAATGTACAGGTTTTCTTCCCCAGTCCTGCTTTCTGGATTTTCTGCAATAGTATTCTATGGTCAATTGCATCGAAAGCTTTTTTGAAGTCAAGGTATACTGCAATTGTAAGTTCACCTTTGTCCATGTTGGTCAATAACTCATCCATAAGAGAGGCCAATGCCCTAGTTGTTGATCTGTCTTTTCTAAATCCATTTTGTTGGGTGGTTAGGGAATTGGAAGACTCTAAAAATGTTTTTATCTCATTATGTATTATTTGTTCTATGATTTTTCCAGGAAGAGGGAGAATAGATATTGGGCACAGCTCACTAGAGTATCTTGGGTTATTGGTCTTTGGGATGGGTGAAACTGTAGCTAGTTTCCAGCTTTCCAGAAAAATACCAGTGTTGACCACTAGGTTATACAGGTGAGTGAATTCATTTATAAGTGCAGTAATTGAAACCTTCATTAGGGCTGAGCTGATGTCTTTAATGCCAGATGACTTAAATGCTGATGCGGCATTGACCTTTCTGAGGATTTGCTCCTGTGTTATCTCAGTCAAATCATACGTCTGATCATTGGTGGTGACCGTGTAGGCGTCCTGACTATATACAGCCTGGTCAAACTTTCTGGCAAGATTCTCACCTACATCAATAAAGTAGTTGTTAATCTCTTCTGCCAGGAGGCTATCTAGTATTCTCTCCCCGTTGTCCTCATTACTGAGGTTGCTGATAATGGATTTTGCTTCCGGGTTAATTTGTTGCAGTTCATGCCAGAGTCTCTTAGGATTTTGCTTATACTTATTTATCTGGTCTAAACAGTGCCTAGACTTGGCTTTTTGCACCTCGTTTCTGCCCTTCCTGACCATACATTCAGCTATAAATTGATCCCCAGGGTCTCTTGTTATATCTGATTTCCGAATGAAATAATCTCTGTCCTGTTGTAATTCTAGCAGTTCATTGTTAAAATAATCAGCTGTTTTGTTTCTTATGTCAAGTCTAACCAGGGGACAGTGTTTGTTTGCAGCATTGACAATCATTTCTTGTATCATGTCGCAGCATTTGTTTGGATCTTCCTCTGATAGTAGTTCTGCTGTATTGTTTTCCCTCAAAGTGGCTGCTAGATCATTGAAGTTACAATTCCTGTAGGCATGGCACCAGTAGATGGTAGTTCTTTTGTCATTTCTGGGCTTTTTCTTTTTTATATATATTGGTTTATGGTCGCTTATATTGTAGTTCAATACACCCGATTTTGTACAGAACTTGATATTAGTGAAAGCAAGGTCTATTGTTTTTTGTGTGTTGGAATTCGACTCAGGCCCTCAACCCCATCGCGTCGGTGTGTTTGTCGTTTGTAGGGATGGGTGGGCGGCTGAGTTGGTGTGGTGTTGCTCGTCTGGCTGCGGTGGTGGAAGTGATGTTTGGTGGGTCTCGGGGTGCGGGTTGGGTGTTGGTGATGTCAGAGTCTCGCGAGGGGCTCGGGTCCGCGAGAAATCCGGTAGGGGTTTTTAGGGTCTGGATTCGAACCCAGGTGGCTCCACCGGGGAGCCTCCTTGTTCGCGCGCAAATTACCCATGTTGGCGAACCAACATGAACAATTTTCTTCCAATTGCCATCAGAGGTCCGGACGGTGGTGGAAATCCACAATATCTGTTCACCACTGGCAATATAATTGGACTAGTGACCCCCCGCCCTGCTCCACTCAACTTTCCCTCTTTACCAAGCAGAACATCGAAACAATCATATCTGTTTCTAAGAAAGATCGCATGCTCTTGGATAAATATGAGTGGGGAAAAAAAACAATAAATAGGACACAATGTGCGAGAAAAACTCAAGAAGAACATAAATTTCCCATTAAAAAATAAACTGATGCTTTCTGGCGGGAGCAACTTGAGCTAATGTAATCATGTCGATGTGGAATGTGGTGCTAACATTTGTAAAAGCTGCATAGTCCGATAAAAGCATAACATTTTCAAGACTAAAGCGAGTATCTAGATTTGATTCTACATATCTAACTTGAATGATGAAACAATTTATTAAGCATTTGTTGCCACATAGAAGGGAATGCTGAGTCAATTTAATAGAACCTGTTACTGCAGAAGCATATGGTGTCAGGATTTTGCTGTGGTTGCCAACAATTAATTACAACTCAAATATCTCAAAGGTTAATCAATTAAAATTAAGATTATTTCAAACGAAAGTAAGGTCGGTTATAACAATCAATTTAATATATTTATCTCAGAAAATGAGAGAAACTCAAAACCATCGGACTATGCAACTTTAATGTCAAATATTGACACCTGGCGTATGCCGTCAGAATTTGGTAATGGATAAGGTTCCTTGTGCAGTGTCAGGTGTTGTCAATAACACGCAGTTCCAGCACACACATACAGACACACAGACAGACACACAACCAACATGCGCTTCGTCAGTGTGAGTGCGAATGTATTGAACCTACCCGGCGAGCTTTGGGTAGATGATGGGTTGTTGCATTACAAAAAGAACTGCTCCGCTGATTAATTGTCTATAAAGGCATGTGTGGCTTTGTATATGAATGGAAAGCAGAGGTATCTCCGGAGAGTGAATAGGATGGAAGAGGTAAAGAGGGGAGGGAGGGTGCGGAGTAGGTAGGGGGAGAGGGGGGGGGGGGTGGACCGGGGCATGGTGGGAGAGGAAAGAATGGGGATGGGAAGGTGAGGTTGACGATGGGGGAAAGGGAGAGGTGAGAAAAGGAGAGGAGAGAGGAGAGGAGAAGAGAGGAGAGGAGAAAAGTACAGAAGAAAGAACAGAAGAAGAGAAGGAAAAGGCAGAGAGTGGAGGGTAGAGGTTGGGTAAGGGGGGGAGTGGCAGCGGGAAGGAGATACCGAGAGGGAAGGGGGAGAGGAGAGGGTGGGGGAATGGAGGGCGAGGGCGAGGGCGAGGGTGAGGGACGAGGGCGAGGACGAAGGCGAGGGCGAGGGCGAGGGGCGAGGGACAGGGGCAAGGGACAGGGGCGAGGGGCACGTGGGAGGGAGAGGGCGATTGAGAGGGAGATGGAGAGCGCGATGGAGAGGGCGATGGAGAGGACGAGGGAGAGGGAGAGGGCGATGGAGAGGGCGAGGGAGAGCGCCTGGGAGAGGGCGTGGGAGAGGGTGTGGGAGAGGGGGTGGGAGTGGCAGAGGTAGAGGGAGAGGGAGTGGAAGTTGGAGTGGGAGAGGCAGAGGGAGTGGGAGAGGCAGAGGGAGTGGGAGTGGAAGTGGGAGAGGGAGTGGGAGTGGGAATGGGAGAGGCAGAGGGAGTGGGAGAGGGAATGGGAGTGGGAGAGGGAGTAGGAGTGGGAGAGGGAGTGGGGGATTGAGAGAGGCAGAGGGGAGTGGGGGGTGGACTGGATAGGAGATGGAGTCGGAGGAAGAGGCAGAGGGTAAGTGGGAGTGGGAGAGGGAGAGAGGAGAGTGGGGAATGGGGAGAGGCAGAGGGATGTGGGAAGCAGGGAGGGGGATGTGGACTAGGAGTTGGGAGTGGGGAGTGGGAGAGGCAGAGGGAGTCGGAGAGGGAGTGGGGGTGGGAGTGGGAGAGGGAGATGTAGATGGAGATGGAGAGGGAGTGGGAGTGGGAGTGGGAGAGGGAGTGGGAGAGTGAGTGGACGAGGGAGTGGGAGAGGGAGAGGGAGTGACAGAGGTAGAGGGAGTGGGAGTGGGAGAGGGAGAGGGAGTCGGAGAGGGAGTGGGAGTGACAGAGGTAGAGGGACAGGGATTGGGAGTGGGAGGGGGAGTGGGAGAGGGAGTTGGAGAGGGCGTGGGAGAGTGAGTGGGAGAGGGAGTGGGAGTGAAAAAAAAAAAAAAAAAAACAAAACAAAAAAACAAAACAAAGGGAGAGTGAGTGTGAGTGCAGAGGGAAGTAGCAGTAGGAAGAGGGAAGTGGGAGTGGGAGTGACAGATGGGAGTGGGAGTGGGAGGGGGAGAGAGAGTGGCAGTGGGAGTGGCAGTGGTAGAGGGAGTGGCATAGGTAGAGGAAGAGGGAGTGGGAGTGGGAGAGGGAGTGGGAGTGGGAGATGCAGAGGGAGTGGGAGTGGGAGTGAGAGTGGGAGAGGGAGTGGGAGAGTGAGTGGGCGAGGGAGTGGGAGAGTGAGTGGGAGTGGCAGAGGGAGTAGCAGTGGGAGAGGGAGTGGGAGTGGCAGAGGGAGTGGGAGTGGGAGGGGAGAGAGAGTGGCAGTGGGAGTGGCAGTGACAGAGGGAGTGGCAGAGGTAGAGGAAGAGGGAGAGGGAGAGGGAGTGCGAGTGGGAGTGCGAGTGGGAGTGCGAATTATGTAACTTGAACACATATTGAAACACCAGGGACACACAATAGTCC
>CM059186.1:178670510-178710336 GCA_030323885.1 Branchipolynoe longqiensis
TATATGATTGCTATTTACTTCATACGAAGACCAGATTTGACACACATATCTGTAATTTATAGTGATGACACCAATGTTTGAAGACCTTAAACATCTGGTCAATGTATTCTTAACATTAATATTTGATAAATCTTAAAGCTGCATAGTCCGATGAAAGCATCAATTTTGTTCAAAACCACAATACTCACCTAGGTTTGATTCTACGTATCTAACTGAGATACAGATGCACATATTAACCATATTTGTTGCCATATAGAAGGGAATGCTGAGGTAATTTAATAGAATATGTTACTGCTGAAGCCAACATTAATTGTCAATGTTTTCACTTCAACTATCTCCAAAGTTAACCATTTAAAATAACAGTTTATTCAAAGTAAAGTAAAAGTCAACTACAGCAATCAATTCAATGTATTTATCTCAGAAATGTGACAGGAACTCAAAAGCATCGGACTTTGCAACTTTAATGACAGCTTGGTGGTCGGCATTATTAGGATACGGCAAGGAGCAGTGGAATGAGGAAGACCAATCATCCGCGATTGAAATTTCCCCTGCTTAAACAACTAATGTACCAAACAAAAGAAATGCTGGTCAAAAAGAGGCACCACTTTTGCTTCAAAGAGGAATACAACTTCAGATGGGCTTTAGAATTCAATAGCAAACCTCGCCTTTCAAAGCAAAACCAGGAAGTGCTTTCAGGCTTCACTCCTCAATATTGATATAACATTGAATACATAAAAGAAAAGTTGCTAAACAACAGTAATACCTAGGAAAATATAGTCTATTTTTTAACTGATAGCGACATAAGAAATCCGATAGTATTCAAATGTAGTGTTTAGATCGGGATGATCTGGTATCCTCCAGATGTTAATACCGTCTGGAGGCATTTTTTCCGAGGGTCAAAATGGCGTCCGCGCAACCGCGGGTCTTGTTGTCGCAAAAAGGTAGGTTATTGACGTAAAAAGTACATTGGAATGACGTCACACTGCGGACTAGGTACCCTCTACCCCTGAACTACAGCCCGCCGCCGGGTAGTTTGTCCTGTGAAGGGACTGGGTACAGAGGGAAGGAGAGAGGGAGGTGTGTGGAGGATGGTCTGGAGGGGTGTGGGGAGGGGGTGGAGGTTTGTTGGTGGGTGTGTTGGTAGGGTGGGGGGCACTGTGTGTAGAGGGGTGAGTGGAGGTTTGTTGGTGGGTGGGTGTGTAGGGGGGGCACTGCGTCTGTAGAGGGGTGAGTGGAGGTTTGTTGGTGGGTGTGTTGGTAGGGGGGCACTGTGTGTGTAGAGGGGTGAGTGGAGGTTTGTTGGTGGGTGTGTCGGGGTGGGGGGGACTGGGTATAGAGGAAGGGAGGGAATGAGGGGGGGGGGGTGGAGAGGTGTGAGGAGGTTTGCTGGTCGGTCTGTTATGAATATGATGGAACTCGGTACAGAGATATGGGCCTCAGCTTGTGTGTGTGGAGGGGTGTGTGGATGTTTGTTGGCGGATGTGTTGGGAGGGGATGGGTGGTACAGAAGGATGGCACTGTGTTTGTGTGTGTGGAGGGTGTGTGAGGAGGGATGGGTGGATGTTTGTTGCCGGATGTGTTGGGAGGGGACTGGATACAGAGGGATGGAACTGTGTTTGTGTGTGTGGAGGGTGTGTGAGGAGGGGTGTGTGGATGTTTGTTGCCGGATGTGTTGGGAGGGGACTGGGTACAGAGGGATGGATCTGTGTTTGTGTGTGTGGAGGGGATGTGTGGATTGGTGTGTGGATTGGCGTGTGGAGGGGTGTGTGGAGGGGTGTGTGGAGGAGTGTGTGGATGTTTGTTGCCGGATGTGTTGGGAGGGGACTGGGTACAGAGGGATGGATCTGTGTGTGTGTGTGTGGAGGGGGTGTGTGGAGGGGTGTGTGGAGGGGTGTGTGAAGAGGTGTGTGGAGGAGTGTGTGGATGTTTGTTGGTGGGTGTCTTGGGAGGCGACTGTGGGCGTGTTGTGAGGAAACTGGTTGCAGAAGGATGGATCTGTGTCTGTGGGTGTGCAGGAGGGAGGGTGTGGAGGGGTGTGTGGACGGGTGTGTGTATGTTTGTTGGCGGTGTGTTGGGAGGCGACTGGGTACAGATACATTTACCATTGCTTGTGTGTCTGGAGAGGTGTGTGGAGGTTTGTTGGTGGGTCTGTTGGGAGAGGACTAGGTAGATATAGATTGACCTCTGTTTGTGTGTCTGGAGAGGTGTGTGGAGGTTTGTTGGTGGGTGTGTTGTGAGGGACAGGGTACAGATATATTGACCTCTGCTTGTGTGTCTGGACAGGTGTGGAGGTTTGTTGCTGGGTGTCTTAGGAGGGGATTTGGTACAGAGATATGGACCTGTGTTTGTGTATGTAGAGTGGTGTGTATTGTGAGGGGAGTGGATCTACGGGAAGGTATCTATCTGTGCGTGCAGGGATGTGCGAGGGGTGTGGGAAGGTTTGTTGCTGGGTGTTTTTGGAGGCGACTGGGCTCACAGGGCGAGCTATGTTTATGTGTGTGGAGGCCTAGGGAAATATATCGTGGGGTGCTGAAATTGGACTCTGATATGGGTAAAGGGAGAGGAAGCTACGGGTGGAGGAGGAGCTGGGGGATGAGTGTGTTGAGAGCGGACTGGGTTTATCAAACTTATTGACCAATTTCATATGATGTCAACACATGTATTCAGGTCACTGCGCACGCTGCTTGGCTGCAGGACAACATCCGGTCACACTGTAAACTCAATGGCTATGAGCAAGCTTCATAGAGAAAAGGTGAAATATCTCTAAAACTAAACCACCTACCCACAAACCAATTGGATTACATATAGAAAACACATTACAAAAAGAGATTATATTAAATTTATAAGGTTAGCGTTCTGCATTTCTATTAATTTTAAATAAAATAGACGTGTTGCACTGAGTGTATCGGCAGACTCAATGCATTGTCAATGGCCGTGAGCAATCTTCATATAGTAAAAGTTAAATATCTCTAAAACCACACCACCTAGAAACAAGCTGATTGGAATACACATAGAAAACATGTTTAGCAAAAAGATTATATTAAATTGATACGGTTAGGGTTCTGGATTTCTATTAATTTTGAATAAAACTAATGTTTTGCACTGCGCGTACCGTCAAACTCAAGGCATTGTCAATGGTCATGAGCAATCTTCATAGAGAAAATACAGAAAAAGTGAAATATCTCTAAAACCACACCACCTAGAAACAAATTGTTTGGTACACATATAGAAAACATGTTTAACAAAAAGATTATCTTAAATTAATGAAGTTAGAGTTGTGGATTTCTATTAATTTTGAATAAAACTGACGTTTTGCACTGCGCATACCGACAAACTCAATGCGTTGTCAATGGTCGTGAGCAATCTTCTTACAGAAAAAGTTAAATATCTCTAAAACCACACCACCTAGAAGCAAACTGATTGGAATACACATAGAAAACATCTTTACCAAAAGGATTATATAAAATTTATACAGTTAGGCTTCTGGATTTCTATTAATTTTTAATAAAACTGACGTTTTGCACTGCGCGTACGGCAAACTCAACGCATTGTCAATCGCGGTGAGCGATCTTCATACAGAAAAAGTGAAATATCTCTAAAACCACACCACCTAGAAGCAAACTGATTGGAATACACATAGAAAACATCTATACCAAAAGGATTATATTAACTTGATATGGTTAGGGTTCTGGATTTCTATTAATTTTTAATAAAACTGATGTTTTGCACTGCGCGTACTGACAAACTCAGTGGCAGTGTGCATTCGTTCTGTAGCCAAGCTGCACGCGCATACACAATGTTTACAAACATCGAAATAGGTCTATAGGGAAGGGGTGTTGGGGATGGGTGGGATGTGGGGATGTGTGGGAAGGGGGGGGGGGGTAATGAGACGGCAGTGAGCTTTGGGTGTGTGCAGATGGCATGGGAGAGTAGGTTGTGGGTTTGGTGTATGGAGAGCGGACTGGGCTTATCATACTTATATAGGGAAGGGCCTGCATATATACCTGGAGTGGTGTGGGGGGGGGGGGGGATCTGTGGGAAGGGGGTACTTTTTGTGTATGAAGATTTTATTTACCCTGTTTTTAACAGATGAGTGTTGTAACACTTGTTTTCACCGCTGGGCAGCACTAGTCCAAATTGAATGAAATCTTTTGACTTTTGTTTTACTAATAATATAGGCTTTCTTGCTCTCTTGTTTATGGTGTGTAACTATTTTTGCAGTGGGCTGCAGGTGTGCTGCCTGTGTGGGGAGGGTTTGCGCCGAGGTGTATATGGATGGCATGGGAGAGGAAGTTGCCAGGACTGCGTTCAGGGTTCGCATCGGAGACTCTCTGAGACGCCTTTTGGCTTATTTGCGTTCAGGGTGCATCTCGGAGATGTCTCGGAGATGCATCCCATTTCAGATAGGAGACAAAAAGCGCATCGAAAATGGCCACCGTATTCAGTGGTTTCAGCCAATCAGAGTGCTTCTTTTCCAATGCAAAATGGCTGCTGTCTATGGGGGCGGCCAGTTTTGAGGCGACAGACTGTTTTTACCATTCAGACTATCGTGATATCAGGGATTTCCCCAAGACGTCTCGGAGGCATACCCAGTGTGCAGGGGTTAGGGTGTGGGGGGGGGGGGGGCTGTGGCGGATGTGTGTGTGTTTAAATACGGTACGGTAGGCGGCCGGTTCGAGGAAGCTCGGTCTTCATAGTAATAACACAGTGGAGTCAGCCAAGTCTTGGTGTAATGAGGGGGAGGCGACCTTCTCTGGACCAGTGAGGCTATTCGGACGTGTTGTAAAGCCGAATCATCACGGATCTCCCCCCCCCCTCCACACACACCCTCATCCAGACACACACACATTGACAATCTACATCGCCTCAAACATTCATAATCCCCACCACACAATCGCAAGAGTGACACATTCATGAACAATCAATCCAATACCGCCCCTCCCCACACAGATCCACTCAATCACAATCCTCACCACTGTCCTGATGTGAGCTTAGATGTTGCTAGGACGGGAAACAACAAAACAAAACAATCCTAACCATATCACACATTAACAATCCTCACCCACTCACATGCAACAACAATTCACTCATAATCCTGACCACCACACACACTTAATCACAATCCTAACCATCTCACTCATTAACCGTCCCCACCCACTCACACGCAACATCAATCCACTCATAATCCTGAACACCACCCACACTTACAATCCTCACCATCTCACTCATTAACAGTCACCACCCACTCAGATACAACACTCCACTGATAATCCTGACCACCACCCACACTCACAATCCTCACCATCTCACTCATTAACAGTCCCCACCCACTCACATGCAATATCAATCCACTCATAAACCTGACTACCACCCACACTCACAATCCTCACCATCTCACAAATTCACAGTCCCCACCCACACACATGCAAAAACAACCCCTCATAATCCTCACAACCACCACACTCATAATCCTTACCATACCATTCCCATCGTTTCCCACACTCCTAATCCCCGCCGCCCCACACGCTCACAATCCCCGCCGGCCCCATACCCACACTCCCCAGCGCCCCCCCCCCCCACACACATAATCCTAACCGCCCCCCCACACAAAGTCACAAGCCCCCATGTATGCACCCACTCACAATCCCCACACATCCACATACAACAACAATCCCCACACATCCACACACACTCCCAAACCCCAAACATTCACAGACACACTAATCTTCTCAGAGTCGCAATCCCCAAACATCAATCTCGCACTGCTCCCCACATACTCACAATCCCCACTACCCCATACACTCAGTTTCCGCACACCCATGCCACCACAAATCGCCACCGCCCAACATACACACGCACATACACACAGTCCCCACCACCTCATATATATTCCCCATCCCCAAACATCCACAAGAGCACTTACAATGACAATGTCACTCACACAATCACCTCCGCTCCAACACTCATCCACAATCCCACCCACACACATACCCACATCCCCCACAATCCCCCATACCCCTACACACTTACAACCCCCCCCCCCCCCACTCCCAAAAATACGTATTCGCTGATTGGGTATTGTGAGTGCATTTCATATATCCTCTTAGTCAGAATGCCACTACCCTCATATATATAACATTATATATCTACAGTATAACCCTGTTTAACCAAGTTCGGTTAAACCAAACGATCGATTAATCCAAACTTTTTTCAGCGGCCCAGCAAAATACTACCATTCATCAAATGAAAAAAGTTGCTTAAACCAAAGCCGGTTAATCCAAACTATCATTAAATCGAAACAAAATTGTCGGACCCAGGCCACTTCCGGTATGGTTAAATCAAACTTTCATGTGGTTATAAGGTCATCTGAGACCCCACCAACTTTTTTATATGATAAATTGTAGTATTTTGACGGGCCGCTAAAAAAAAGTTTGGATTAACTGATCGTTTGGTTTAACCAAGCTTAATGTAACGGTGTTATACTGTATATACATAAAAAAGCAATAATCAAAGTGTCCACATTACATGTGCAATACACGCTTACTCAAAGTCAAATCGAAAGCTTGGTTAAACCAATGATCGGTTAATCCAAACAAATTTCTAGGGTCCCTTCAAGTTTGGTTTAACGGGGTTATACTGTATATAAATATATATATATA
Organism: Branchipolynoe longqiensis; assembly: GCA_030323885.1. Lineage (NCBI taxonomy): Eukaryota > Metazoa > Annelida > Polychaeta > Phyllodocida > Polynoidae > Branchipolynoe > Branchipolynoe longqiensis. The sequence continues at coordinate 178,677,170 of CM059186.1, forward strand.
TATATACATATATACATATATATATATATATAATAGTGCTGAATGCAGTGTTACCCAGTGCTTCCGTGATATCCTGGTGTATTACAAATTGCATGCAGGTGGTTAGCTGGAATCGGTTATCTCCAAGTTAGAAGAACTCGGTGTTCTACACGTGATTCAATTCGACTAATGGTGATTGACACCTGCAGACCAGACGGGCTGGCCGAATGAGTAAGAGCGTCCGCCTCCCGTGTTGGTAGATCGTGGGGTCGTGGGTTCGAACCCTGGTCGAGTCATACCAATGACTTATAAATTGACACTTGTCGCTTCCTAGCCAGGCACTCAGCATTATTAGGATAGGACAAGGACTAGTTGGCTCTATGTTAGGATAATGTGACTGAGTGGGATATCAGGTCATGGTGCTGGTGGCCTGGTCTGCCAGTGGGGCAGCACTATAAAGTCGCCATGAGTGCGCACTGTCACAAGTCGGTACCCGTCCTGATATGACCTTAGATGTTGTTAGGACGTACAACAACAAACAAACATTGACACTTGCAGAATCCGGTAGGTTTTGAGTTTCTGGCCGATTTCTTAGATAAATAGATTAGGTTTATACTGATTTCTTTTAATTAAAAGAAGGATAACAATAGCCCGAACAACATTCTCCAAAATGAATAGAGTGTTAACATCAAGTAAGATATTAATACAAACAAGGAAGCGTATTCTTCAGTGTTATGTGTGGTCTACTCTAATGTATGGGGCAGAGACATGGACAATCTCTAAGAAAATGTACAAACGTTAGCAGCATTTGAGATGTGGACTTATCGAAGGATGATGAAAATATCATGGACAAAGAAGATCACCAACAAAGAAGTTCTCAGAAAAATTAAAAATAAGAAAAGCTTGTTTGCCACTATACAGACAAAGAAACTTATTTATTTTGGCCACATCATTCGTCAGAGTTCAATATACCGTACATTGTTGGAAGGGAAGGTGAATGGCAGCAGAGGGAGAGGGAGACCAAGAACATCATGGTTTACAAATATTTCACAGTGGACAGGCTTGAATTATTCACAGTCTATCAGAACAGCACAACATCGGGACAAGTGGAGAACCATTGCATCCAACCCTCGACTAGAGGATGGAACTATTGATTGATTATACTGATAAGCTACTTAAACTTCACCTCATCCGGCTATGACCGTAACATGTTGCCAGGACGTAAAACCTCAACAACCAACTTAAACTTTTAGTCTGAAGTAACTTTTATTTAAATGGGTTAACTTTGGAAATATATTATTAATTCCATAACCAATAGAGACAGAAAAAAAAGGAGACAGAAACAAAGGAGACAAGTCAGATTCGGTGGATCGAGCCTATAACTCTGGCTGGCCCTTAAGACCTACCTTTAATTTATTTAACTAAATCGGTGGTTAGTAGGTGGGTGAGGCGCTGCCTGGAGGAAAGGAGGGGAATTAGGTCTCCCGCTCCCCAGGCCGCACCCCAACCTCCCGTAGCCCATAGCAGCAAGGAACATATCAAAAGGAAAGTTTACAGGAGCAATATCAGAATATTATTATGTATGTAATGCCCCTAAGTACTTTATGCCTCACATATTTTGGAGTAAAGCATGGTAAATAAATTGTGCGAGCTCACTGAAAGGCTAAACCTCATTGGTTCAAGCATATGTGTCAACCTATAACTAACAATTGCAGCATCATTTAAATTGAAAATTTGTGTCCATCAGTTTGATAAGTCAGATATTAATTGTGCATCTTTTCACTTCAGATATTTCCGAAGTGAACATTTTAAAATAAAAGTTACCCCTAAGTAAATTAAAGAAAATACTAGTGATCAGGCTATTATTTTTATATAAGAAAACTGGCAGAAAGACACCTATAGAAAACAGGACAGAATGGCCCGATCGATAAAATCGCTGGTTCGCTTCCTGTACGGAAGGGCCTGGGTTCGAACCCGACCGAGTCTATATTTGCTACTAACTAACTTGATGTATGGTATTAATAGGGTAGGGCAAGGACTGACCTGCTTAGTATTAGGATAATGTGATTGAGTGGGATATTAGAAAGTGAGGGTACACTGCATGTCACAAGTCAGTACCAGTTCAGAAATGACTTTCAACCTTGCTGAGACATAAAACCCCAACAAAGAAGGGATAGCAGGGTGAGTTTGAGCATCTGTCTCCCGTGTTGGTAAATCATGGGATCGTGGGTTCGAACCCTGGTCGAGTCAAACCAATGACTTAACAATGTATACTTGTCGCTTCCTAGTGAGGCGCTCAGCATTATTAGGATAGGGCAAGGAGCAGTAGAATTAGGAAGAGGAAGCTAAGGCTCGAATATGTGGCTGTTTAGGCAGGCTATGGTGAAATCGATACAGAGTAAAGCCGTGTTTACACGGGAGAGTTAAATCGCTTCATATAAATCGCCTTGCCTAGTTCGCCTCACATTCGCCGTGTAAACGCGACTCTGAGGCGGATTGGGGCTGATTCGCTTCATATGATTCACTTTATGTAAACCACCTTGCGAGGTGGTTTATATGAAGCAATTCAGCTGGGTCCCGGGCGGCGATAGTGTAAAATAGCGGTGCTCGCTGCCTACAAGCTCAGGTGTAACTTTCGCTGGTGCCCGGCAGTGTTAGGGACCGATTAGGCCGAAATCTATTGAATGCGATCATATTTAACAGAATTACATACTCAAATAATGAAATTTAATTAAATTACCCTTAAATTCCAAGCGATATTAACGTAGCAGCTACATCGGCATCGAATCGATGAGTGTAAACTAAACAAATAGCAGTCCTCACCGGCTACAAGCGCACCACTAAGGCTGCTGGTTCCCGGTCGCCGACAGACTTTAAAACTTGCTCGTGTAAACACGCCACTAATTCGCTTCATATGAATCAATTTGCCTAATTCGCTTCACAATTGCCCGTGTAAACACGGCTAAAGAGAAAGGAACAGTATAAAGTGTAATGAAGAAGAGAGAGTCAAGCCCTCTGGTTTATTATTTATATGGTTACATGGGTTCATTGCAGAGTATCACCCCACCCCTTTCCCCCAAGGGAAAACAAGCATTATTGGCCCTACCAATAGGGATCCAGCATTCATGGTCCCCATGGCTACCAGTTGTCTGCCCACCACCACCAAGCTGTATGGCCCCATGTCCACCACCAACATTGACCTTTGAGTGTGGTGATCCCTATCCCAGCAGAGGGGGCAGGCCCTGAGTGCACTCACACCCAAACCTGCTAGCATCACTATGTCTATTTACATCCCACTCAGGCACCACCAACCCATACATATGTGCTCTATAATCCATGATGGGAATATAAACAAGGACACTACCGATCTTCAGTTCCCTATGTAATAGTTAGCACTTATCCTATCTAGCTGACCCTGTTATTATGACACAGACCACGGTGGCGCCCCCTGTTAGGGGCCCTGTGCACTGTATGCCAGCTGCGCCTGGCCTTAACGCATTCATATATATCTTCTTCTCAACCACATCAGTATTATCTTTGTTCTGTTTATTGGGGCCAACTGTTTATATATATATATATATATATATATATATACATACATGCGCCTGGTCACGTACACCGATCAGTAATAGAACATTTGCATTTTCCCCCTATGCCGTATATCGGAATATTTGACCAAATGTAACAACAACCAAAAGACAACAATCTCAACTTGCCGAATCGGTAGAGCGCAGGCCTCTCGTTAGTTCAAGCGGGAGACAGTGCGATTGAAATTGTCCCTGCTGAAACAACTAATGTACTCAAAAAATAAGAAAAGAGAAAAAAAGAAAGAAAAAGAAAGAATCGGATAGAAGAGACAACTATGTGGATACTGTCCTGTATTGTATATCCGCACATAGAGGGTTTATATCTGATAGCTGAATACAACAAATACAATTTGACCTTTGCCGGAATTGGAACAGGAAGGAGGAGGCTTACCAGAAGGTAAACAGATAAATCGCAGGGGTTCGGGAACCAGGAGGGGATGGTAATCTAGTACGGCAATTCAATTTGGGCGGATATTACAACGAATGACGGCAGGCATCTAAATGTGTTAAAATACACTGTCTCACCTGTATTTCTTTCTTGCTCTTTTTTCTATTCTGATCGCATCGTTCTGTCTCTCCCCATTTGTCTCTCCCCATCCGACTCTCCCCATCCGACTCTCCCCATCCCACTCTCCCCATCCCACTCTCCCCATCCCACTCTCCCCATCCCGCTCTCCCCACCCCGCTCTCCCCATCCCTCTCTCCCTCCCACTCTCCCCATCCCACTCTCCCCATCCCACTATCCACTCTCCCATCCCACTCTCCCCATCCACTCTCCCCATCCGCTCTCCCAGCCCTCTCTCCCATCCACTCTCCCACATCCACTCTCCCCATCCCACTATCCCCATCCCACTCTCCCATCCCACTCTCCCATCCCACTCTCCCCATCCCTCTATCCCAGCCCACTCTCCCCACCCACTATCCCTATCCCACTCTCCATATCCCACTCTCCCCATCCACTCTCCCCATCCCACTTCCCCATCCACTCTCCCCCATCCCACTCTCAACATCCCACTCTCCCCATCCCACTCTCCCCATTCCACTCTCCCATCCCACTCTCACCATCCCACTTTCCCCATCCCACTCTCCCCATCCCACTCCTATCCATCCACTCTCCCCATCTCACTATCCCCATATCCCGCTCTCCCCACCTGCTCTCCCCATCCCACTTTCCCCATTCCACTCTCCCTATCCCACTCTCCCCATCCCACTCTCCCCATCCCACTCCCCATCCACACCTCCCCATCCCACTTTCCCCATCCCACTCTCCCCATCCCACTCTCCCCATCCCACTCTCCCTATCCCACTCTCCCCATCCCACTCTCCACATCCCACTCTCCCTTTCCCAGTCTCCATTTCCCCATTCTCAGTCCCCCATTCTCAAGTCCTGCCTTCTCAAGTCCCCCCTTCTCAGTCTCCCCTTCTCAGTATCCCCTTCTAAGTCTCCCCTTCTAAGTCTCCCCTTCTCAGTATTCCCTTCTAAGTCTCCCCTTTTCAGTCTCCCCTTCTCAGTCTCCCCTTATCAGTCTCCCCTTCTCAGTCTCCCCTTATCAGTCTCCCCTTCTCAGTCTCCCCTTCTAAGTCTCCCCTTCTCAGTCTCCCCTTCTCAGTCTCCCCTTCTCAGCATCCCCTTCTCAGTCTCCCCTTCTCAGTCTCCCCTTCTCAGTCTCCCCTTCTCAATCTCCCCTTCTAAATCTCCCCTTCTCAGTCTCCCCTTCTCAGTCTCCCCTTCTAAGTCTCCCCTTCTCAGTCTCCTCTTCTCAGTCTCCCCTTCTCAGTCTCCCCTTCTATGTCTCCTCTTCTCAGTCTCCCCTTCTCAGTCACCCCTTCTCAATCTCCCCTTCTCAGTCTCCCCTTCTCAGTCACCCCTTCTCAGTCTCCCCTTCTCAGTCTCCCCTTCTCTCCTCCCCCTGCCTATTCCTCGCATTCTCTACCCCTATATGTCCCTCTCTGCCGCCCTTTGTCCCTCGCTTCCACCCCTTGTCCCTCACTGCCGCACCTTGTCCCTCACTGCCGCCCCTTGTCCCTCACTGCCACCGTTGTTCCTCACGGCCACCCCTTGTCCCTCACTGCCGCCCCTTGTCCCTCCCTGCCGCCCCTTGCCCCTCCCTGCCGTCCCGTGTCACTCTCTGCTGCCCCTTGCCCCTCTCTGCAACCCCTTTCCCCTCTCTGCCGCCCCTTGTCCCTCACTGCCGCCCCTTGTCCCTCACTGCCACCCCTTGTCCCTCTCTGCCGCCCCTTGTCCCTCACTGCCGCCCCTTGTCCCTCACTGCCACCTTGTCCCTCTCTGCCGCCCCTTGTCCCTCACTGCCGCCCCTTGTCCCTCACTGCCACCCCTTGTCCCTCTCTGCCGCCTTTGTCCCTCACTGCCGCCCCTTGTCCCTCTCTGCCACCCCTTGTTCCTCTCTGCTCATAGATCGTGGGGTCGTGGGTTCGAACCCTGGTCTCTCTCTGCCGCCCCTTGTCTCTCTCTGCCGCCCCTTATCCCTCTCTGCCGCCCCGTGTCCCTCACTGCCGCCCCTCGTCCCTGTCTGCGGCCCCTTCTCCTTGTATCTCTAGCCCTGACGTTATCACATAAGAATAACGACTGCCAGTCCGCTTGCTGGAGGGTGAGGGTTTATGGGGCGCCGCCTTCGCACTAGAGCTAAGAGTAGCGACAGGAGGTCAGCACGACATAATCCGTCAGCAAGAAATGACAGCCACACAGTGCACCGGCACTTCTCACATCACGAGCTGCTTGTTTCAGTCCAATTCACAGCGACAGCGTCTGCGAAAACAGTCCTGAGCCTAACTATCTTTGCCACAGACTTATGTATGGTGGTGACCACCCCGGATGCAGGATGTTTGTTTGTTTGTTTGTTGTTGTTTTACGTCCTAGCAACATCTAAGGTCAGATCAGGACGGGGTGCAGGATGTGAACACAGCAGATGCAGGATTGCTTACTTGTTGGGGTTTTACTTCGGGGCAACATCTAACGTCACAAGATGGGTACCAACTTGTGACAGTGCGCACTCGTGTCGACTTTATCATGCTGCCCCTTTGGGAGATCAGGCCGCTGGCCCCATGACATGATATCCCAGTCATTCACAATATCATGATGCTGAGCTAGCCTGACCTTGCCCTATCCTATTAATGCCGAATGGCAGGCTAGGAAGTGACAAGTATAAATTTGATAAGTCATCAGTTTGACTCAACCGCAAACTGAACTCCCATTCTCCTGCATGCGAGGCCCGCGCCATACCAATTCAGCCACAGTGCCCGCTAGCACACAGGAAATTCACCACTATGGATTCTACCTTTCCTAGGAAGAAACCTATCAACCTAGTTATCCTAGGAAGAAACTCACCCTTGTCCCTATTAGACAGGGCGAGGAGGGCTGAGAGAGGGAGAAAGAAGTAGAGAAACAGCAAGAATGGGAGAGCGAGATAAAGTGTGAGGGAGGGAGAGAGAGGGAGACACAGGCAGAATGAGGGAGAAAGAGAGTCGGGGATAGAAGCAGAGAGATAGTCAGCGAGAGGAAGGCAGAATGAAGCAGAGAGAGGGTTAGGAAGTGAGGCAAAAAGAGAGAGCAACAAAGAAATACAGGTCAGACATTGCATAGAATAACATTTAGACGCATACTGTCATTCTGTATGGTGAATAACACATTGTTGAAACACCAGCCCTCACCCAAAGGCCAAGCGTATCCTCTATCGGGGAATGTGATGTGCGATAAACATAGACATAGACAGGCTTATACTGTTGTATCCTACCAAATCAGTAGTGGATCAGAAATGCTTGTCACAATACTCAGACAATGCTGTAGCAAACAGACACTGCGATTTTCCCTGTACTTGGTGATGACATTGGAGAGGACACCCACAATTACATGACTTCAGGGCTCCGTCGACCTCCATAGGTGTAATCAAAAATAGAGTAGTTGTTTACCATAACGAGCTGGTAGTAGAGGCCCAATAGGGCCTAGATCAGCGAGAAGAGGATCTCTAAGTTAATGTGTAAGTTAATGCTAACCAACCCGGCTGTGCTGACCCATATTTTGGACAGCAGTTTGAGCGCCATACTTGTTCCAGTGTACAAAGCAGACGCCACTAACACAACAAAACCCTACGCTGAGAAAATCGGCGTGGTTAACGCACCGCATAACTGTCAGGGACGATGGATGGGCCGATTTCATAGCGAGGGGATCGGATGTCAGTAGTGTGTCATTTCTTGTGCACGCATGGAACTGATTTAGAAAGGCCAACCGCCTTTGATGAACTGGGTCATGTTGGAGTTTAAGTACAGCAAAGCGCAGCTTTAAAAAAAAAAAAGGTGGCTTCCATCTACTTTGTATTCACAGAGTTAGCTAAATTTCGGCTAATATCATACTCAGTAGGCATATAACAAACCGACAGTTCATATTTAGCCTGTCTAAGGCAACATAGTAAACAGGTGGATTTTCAAAGGGAAATACAACCATTTAGTACTACTATTTTCTACAATGTCAGTTATAATATAAATCCCACGATTATTTTGATTGTGGTTATCAAATCCATTGCGAAATAGGGGAATTGTTAAAGAACCTGTGTAGGCTTCTGATCGGATAAAAGTGTGAATATGGCCTTTGCTGATGATATTGCATAAAATAGCCATCAACCAATCAATACCTGGCATTTGTGTCAATGGGAACATCTTTGACATTCTAGGAAAATACACAATTATGTTACGAATGATTGACGATGCATTCATTAGAAATAAAATCTGTTAAAGGCCGCCTGTCAACCATGAGCACAAACCGATAGGCAGTGCTTCCCGATACCATAGCGTGAAATTCAGGCTCCCCCGATACCATAGTGTACAATTTCATCTTATACAACCTAAAATATGTGTGCACTTATTAAAATTGCATAGTCCGATGGTTTTGAATTTCTGTATTTTTTCTTAGATAAATATATTAGATCGATCACTAGTATCTACTTTACATTAGTTCAAAGTTACTTTCATTTTAAATGGTAAACTGATATTTTGAGTACAAATATGAACAATTAGTTTTGGCAAGCTTGCCAAAACTCTGACACCATAGACTTCTGCAGTAACAGGTTCTGTTAAATTGACTCAGCATTGCCTTCTACGCAGAAACAAATGCTTAATAAATGCATCAGTATCTAAGTTAGATATCTGAAATCAAATCTAGGTAATTGGTTTGGTTTTGAAGATTTGATATTCCATTGGACTATGCAGCTTTAAATACTACTAGTACTACCACATACTACTGCACTACTACTACTGCAATACTACTGCACTACACTTCCAATACTACTGCAATCTTGAGTTTGTTTGCTTGAGATTTACCTCCTAGCCACATCTCAGGACGAGTTGCACCTTGTGACAGTGCGCAGTCATGGGGCTTTCCTATTTTTGGAAGGCCCATCCACCTGCGCTACGCCTTGGGCAATGCACTCCAGAAGCCCTCGGGCCTGAAACCCCATATCGGACATTAACAGCGTATTATCTACCTAATACAACGTAGGAACAAGTACCATAATAAACGATTAGCGATAAAGTATATTATTTTACTATAATTTTCTCCTATTTAAGGTATTAACATTCCTTGTTGTTGTTTCGTTGATTACTTTTCTTATATTTGCTAAGTTAGTTATTTTCGTCAGTTTTCTGTTGTCTCTTTCAAGGAGAGCTGTTTCGGGTATGGTGGGATGGGAAAGAAGAGAGGTAGCGACTAAAGCTGAGATTCCTTACACGCGGTATGCGGTCTGCGAATGCGAATGCGAATGCGGCAAAAAATCGAAACGCCTTGAAGTCAATGGGGTGCAACCCTTACACGCGGTATGCGAATGCGAATGCGAATGCGAATGCGAATGCGACAACTCGATCGGTCCCTGTAGCGATCGGTCCGGCATGCGGCATGCGACACGGGGGTGCGAATAGAAAAGCATCAGTCGCATTTGTCCATTGATATAAGGCTGGAGGAGGCGACTGATAATTACGGACAGTCAGGACAAGGTAGAGCGCGGACCTGTTAGGAAGCAGTCTCCAATAAAGGTAGGAACCCCCACGAGTAGAAATAGCACACATAAAGACAAAATAATGGTGCTGCGAATAGAAAAGCATCAGTCGCATTTGTCCATTGATATAAGGCTGGAGGAGGCGACTGATAATTACGGACAGCTGGTCTTCATGAGAAATATGAAGCAGTCTTCATATTTGGGACGGTCCTAACATCCTTCAAAGCAAGCTAAACTGAGCCATGTTTGGACCGTCCCATTCTTCATATTTCTCATGAAGACTGCTTCCTAACAGGTCCGCCGCATAGACCTACATGTTTGCACCGTCCCATTCTTCATATTTCTCATGAAGACTGCTTCCTAACAGGTCCGCGCATAAACCTACATGTTTGCACCGTCCCATTCTTCATATTTCTCATTTCTGTGTTTATGTGTGGTGACAGAAAGAATGAAAGGCACATGGGTGCACACTTTTATATGCTGCTTACCGCATGCCGCACGCCGCATGCCGTGTGTAAGGAATCTTCCCATTCGCATACCGCATGCCGCTTGCCGCATGCCGCATGCCGCTTACCGTGTGTAAGGAATCCTAGCTTTAGTCTCTGATCACTTGACGAACCATTGGCTCATGCCGATGGCCCATGTGGAATAAACCTAGTCATGGAGATCAACATGCTTATACAAATATAAATACAAAAAGATATATATACAGCCAGGGTCCTTTGAACAAACTTGTTCTCAACAATTTACGGCTGTGATTTAGGACTAAAACCTTCTCCTGGGGAGCGAAGGCAGGCAGGCAGGGGGTAATATCGGAGAGCGGAGATGCGGTGTGCGCTCGTGTGCGTGTGTGTGTGGTTATGTGTGTGTGTGGGTGGGGGCGGGGTGAGGGGTGTGTGGGTGCGCGTGTCTAGATTAGACACCACCCTGGGTGATGTATCGCTCCTCCCGGATATTGGATACGGAGCAGCTCACCCAATCAAAAATGAAAAGCCGGCGTAGCGAGCAGGAGCCGAGTGGATCATGAGGGTTGGGGGGGGCGGCGGTGTGGGGGGGGGGGGGGGGGGGGTTGAAGGGCAGCTGTGTTGGGGAGGGGTGTGTGTGTGCAGGGTTGTCCGCTGGGGATGGGGTGGACTGTTCAAGAGTAGGTTGATGGTTGTCGACACGCTATGCTATGCTATGCTATGCTATGCTATGCGATGATATGCTATGCTATGATATGCTATGATATGCTATGCTAAGCTATGCCCACCCCCTCCCAGATCCATACTTCACTCCCTGCGTTTACCAGCAATCTGAATACTCCTACTCCCTCACCTCATTTAATTCCTCAGTGAGTATGTCATACCGACTCTGAAGATGTGTATTATAGTGTATGGCATGTGGCGTGTGGCGTGTGGCGTGTGGCGTGTGGCGGGTGGCGTATGTAATATATAATAATAACATATAATATATACATTATACACGCACACGCTGTTTAGCAAAAAGATGGCGCTAGTATTGCCAGTACCGCCAGTACCGCCAGTACCTCCAGTACCGACAGTCCCACCCGTCCCTCCAGTACCACCAGTACCACCAGTACCACCCGTACCACCAGTACCGCCAGTAGCGCCAGTGCCGCCAGTACCGCCAAATAACCAGAGGTGTTTTCTATTATAGAAGCTAACGTTAGATAGTGCCATGGTTTTCAGTTCCTGCAGTAATTATTTTAGCTCAGCATATTAGCTTAATCTTTGTAACCTATGTTAGTTTGGTTTGAAATAACTTAAATTATAAATAGCTAACTTTGAACTGAAAACATGCAAACTTACCTAAGGGTGCACACCTAATTGCTGTACATCATAAACTTCAGTGGTAAAATGGTATCTTAAATCTTAGACCAGACGGGATGGCCGAATGAGTTAGAGCGTCCGTCTGCCATGTTGGTAGATCATGGGATCGTGGGTTCGAATCCTGGTCGACTCAAACCAATAACTTAAAAATGTATACTTGTCGCTTCCTAGCCACATGCTCGGCATTACTAGGATAGGGCAATGAGCAGTGGAATGAGGAAGACCAGTCGTCTGCAACTGAAATTTCCACTGCTTAAACCTAAGCAACTAATGTACTAACAACAACAACAAATTGCCTTAGTATTCCCTTCTATTCAGTGAAAAATGTTGAACAAATCCACTGTTATCTACCTCTAATCAATATGATCAAAGTCAACGTTTTGGTTTAGAAAATGTGCATGTTTCATCGAACTACACAGCTTTTAGCATCGGATACCCATATCAACACTTGGATGGTTGATAGTTGATCACCTGGCAATACGAGGTGATATAAACATCCTGATTGTGGCACCTGGCCTAATACATCAGTGAGTGAAACTGTTGACAGCTATGTCTTGTGGTTCAGTTTTTCAAGGTGCTATCAGATAAGCAGATATAGGGCATTGAATGACGAGTAAGAGCCGAGGAAGAGGCGGCGGATAGCTCTACCGCGGTGATGAAGGGTGATTGATATTAAGCAGGATGATGATGATGATGATTATGGCGATGCAGAGAATTCCTCCGATAGTTGCCAGTACGCGCCGATTCATCTGAATGGGCAGTATGTTGCTGTATTACTCAAGCGCCCTTCTCATCTACCCGGATGCGCTCTGCATTCTTGTGTTGGGTGGTCTTCTGGAAACTGACATTACCCTGCTGTGTCCATAAACTATGCAGCTATGCACCTATGCACGTATGCATCGCCCACCCCCGGCCAGACACACCGAGTGATCGTCCAGATATGTTGCTTTATGTATTGCAGCAATATTTCATTCTGTCTATGTGTCTTTCTCTCTCTCCATCTTGTATTAAGTTGCTATTATTCTGCAGCAGTCAACCTTAACCCTTATTTTGCGTGCCCTTATTGATTAATGAACGGAAATTCCAATTGCAGACACTCTCATACTACAGTAAATCCTCTCTAAATCGACCGACCGTGGGACCGACTTTAAGTGGTCCATTTATGGAGGTGGTCGGGTTAGAGAGTTATAATATCTTTACAATGGTATTGGTGGGACCCAAATAAAGCGATCGATATAGGGGAGTGAGCAATATGTGGAGGGGTCGGTATAGAGAGGTTTTACTGTAGACTAACATTGATCAATCATCGTAGTCCTGAAGATCAGACCCGGCATGGCGACAAGTACCAACTTTGGGAGTCTTAGAGGTTCGACTCATCCAGGGATTGAACCCATGACATCCTTCCCGTGAAAAGTCCCATTGTCCTCCTGTAGTGTATGGATATGCTCCCTTAGATTATGCGCCATCAGGCCCTGACATCAGGCCGCTGGCACAATGACCCGATATCCCACCCAGTCACTTTTTCCTGACACTGAGCTAACCAGTCCTTGCCCTATCCTATAAATGCCAAGCGCCAGGCTAGGAAGCAACAAGTATCAATTTTATAACCCAACTCCCGATTTCCCCACACGCGAGGCCTGCGCTCTCCCGATTCAGCCTACCGCACCTGGTAGGCAGCACTATAAGGTCCCTGTGAGTGTGCGCGGTCCCACGGACGTTATATGTTGCCAGGACGTAAAACTCCAACAACCAACCAATCAACCAAATGGAAGGAAATTGAGCAAAAGGCCAAATGGATTAATTAAATCACTCGTTGCGCAGATCAAGTCAGCGTACCTCCCCATTGCTATAACTTATAAGTATAAGCCCTGGCAATGCAGAGGCGCATTTCAGATGTATGCCTATCTGAATGCGCACATTTTGTATCTAGAGGCAATATGTGGTATTGCTATCATCTCTGCGGGATAGCTCGTAGTGCAATTACTGTCCGGTCAGGGGAGGGTGGGTGAGGTGATCAGCTTTATCTGATAGCTGTTTCAGACACACCTCCCGACCATCTAACAGCCGCTCGGTCACCCCCAGCATTCACCTTTACACCAGGGGAGAAACCCCAACCCACGCCACCAACCTCATCTGGTTTAGTCCACTAGAGGTAATGACTTCCCGGTGTCACAGTTTGAGCGCCCTGCCAGTTTCAGCTGACTGTCAGTTTCATGCGCATGCATCAAAATCTAACAACATCATCACTAACCTTATGAATTTAATATAATGTTTTTGGTAAAGATGTTTTCTATATGTGTACCAAGCGATTTGTTTCTAGGTGGTGTGCTTTTAGAGATATTTCACTTTTCCTGTATTTTCTGTATGAAGATTGCTCACGACCATTGACAATGCCTTGAGTTTGATGGTATGCGCAGTGCAAAACATTAGTTTTATTCCAAATAAATAGAAATCAAGAACCCTAACCTTATAAATTTAATATAATCTTTTTGGTAAAGATGTTTTCTATATGTGTAATAAGCGATTTGTTAATAGGTGGTGTGGTTTTAGAGATATTTCACTTCTTCTGTATTTTCTGTATGAAGATTGCTCACGACCATTGACATTGCCTTGAGTTTGAGTGTATGCAGTCAGCTGAAACTGGCAGGGCGCTCAAACTGCGACACCGGCTCTCTGCCCTGGAGTTCAAATGTATGTCAGGGTTTTTTGTTGTAGGTTACTCAGATCTAGACAAAATAAAACAGCTTCCCGGGTTGGGTGTGTGTAGTCAATGGCTATTAGGTAGCACAAAGCAATGAATATATATCTCATAGCAGAGAGCTAAATGGAGAGCGGCAGTCAAGTAATGAAAGGAGTCTTTGTCGCATCGTGACCGACAGCATGATGATGATGATGATGATATATGTATATGCATATTTATTTATATATATATATGCATAATTACATATATATATATATATAAATAAACATAAATAAACATACACATATCCGTTATGCAAAAAGGAAGCGAGACAAACGAGATGATAGATATATGCTGTATAAACCACTATGCGAGTATAATAAGCTGGAAGATTCAACTACTCCCCAGCCGCTAAGTCAGTGCTCAGCCACACCTCAGTAGTCGTTACCCTCACTGGTCGTTACCCTCACTCACTGTACCGCTGACATTATATACCAATTAATTATATAAATTAAAATCACATGTATATATATGGTTTTAAAATTGACAGTTTAAAATCTGCCCAACAATGACGGGGGACCCTAGAGCTGGCCACACACCGGTGGGATTAGGTTAGGGTTAGCAGGTGAGGATTTTACTGGGAGGTGGTCTGTCCCTTGTTTATGCTTCCGTGATTCAGTATGGAGAATACACACACATATATTTAACCGAATGGACTATATATGTGTATATATTGACCAGACGCGGTGGCCCAATGAGTAGAATCCAGGCTTCCCGTGCAAAAGGTCGGGAGTTCAAATCACAGCCGAGTCTCGCCAATGATTGATACTTGTTGCTACCTAGCCTGTTACTCGGCATTAATAGGATAGGACACGGACTGGTTTGCACAGTATCGGGATAATGTGACTTTGTCGGATATTGGGTGTTAGTGCTGGCAGGCTGATCTCCCAGTGGGGCAGCACTATAAAGCTGCCATGAGTTTGTACTGTTGCAAGTTGTTACCCGTCCTGATTTGACCTTAGATGTTGCTAGAACATAAAACAACAACACACAAATAAACTATGTATATGTGGAAATATATATATACAAAACATATATACATATATATATATATAGATAGGTGATGTATAACGAATTATGTGAGTATAAAAAATGTAAGTGAATTATTATCATTATTGTTATACTCTGTACCCATGACGCCAATGGGGCTTCGTCAATTCCACCAGGTGTATGGTATCCCTTGCCAGAGATTAAAACTACTGAACCCACTACCTGATGTATTCCTCATTTATACTGAAGCTATGTTTATATATATATATATATATATATATATATATATATATATATTTAACTGTTCTATAATATATTATGGGAATGTAGACACGGACACTATCTACCTTCAGTTCCATATACGTGTATTATAGTAATTTGTATACTCACTATATCGTATCTAACTGACCCTGAATATATCTCCGCCAGAGAATATATCTTCTTCTCAACCATGTTAGTATTATTGTTGTTCTATTTACCTGAGGTCAACTGTTTATATATATATATATCGTATTACACGTCACCAAACAAAGAAAGCTGAAACCTTGCTGAATGCAAATAACCAGTCAGGGAACTGACATCACGTGCACCCGCTACATGCACCTTCGGCCTGAGAGTGAGAGTTACTGTGCATGGCCAAGCAGGCGGGGCTGATGGATAGAGTGGTGTGCAGGTGTGTGACTGTCAAGGCCGTGCGTGCTGTCGGCGGAAAGGTGTTGATGGGATAATGATTAGGCCGATCCCAGCCAGCGCTGTGTGTACGAAGGTAGCAGTGTTGGATGGTGAGCTTGGGCTTGGGCCAGGTATATCCAGAGGACAGTTGTCTCTATCTACATTTCTCTCTACCCCCTTTCTCATATATATATATATATATATATATATATATATATAAATATATATGTATAAATATATGAGATGTGATCCAAGAAATGGGTCCGATTCCCACTTTAGGCACAATATTTCCCATTTTCATCACGAGACATACATAAATAGTTATATATATATGTGTATATATACCAAAAGGTACAGCAAAACCTCTCTAAATCGACCTACCATGGGACCGACTTTAAGTGGTCCATTTAGGGAGGTGGTCGGTTTAGAGAGCTAGAATATCCTTACAATGGTATTTTTGGGACCCAAATAAAGCGATCGATATAGGGGAGTTATCGATATGTGGAGGGGTCGGTATAGAGAGGTTTTACTGTATATATACAAAAATGCTTGTTTTATTTACCGATACCTCTAGAGCGCATTGATTTTCTTTTATCATCGGCTATTGGACGTCAAAGTATATATATGTGGTGTATAAGCATTATGCGAGTATACAGACACTGAATGGAATTTATTATTATTATTATCCACTATTATCCATTTATTACCAATTACTACTCGCAATGTATTTGCTCCGTTCCTTCTACCCTGGGACCTGTGGCCCCACCACGGGCCGAAACCCTCACTGTGGGCGCGCACATTGTCATTAATTATTGTTAGTGACGCAAAGCTGCTAAAGAGTGATCTGGCTAAATTAGAGATAATGGCCCCCACCTGGAGTAATTAGGAGTGTTGAGGTGAGTTGAACAAGCTTCAGTGTAATATATATATGTAAAGGTGTATATATATATATATATTGGTACATTAGTTGTTTAGGCAGGGGAAATTCCAGTCGCAGATGACTGGTCTTCCTCATTCCACTGCTCCTTGCCCTATCCTAATCATGCTGAACACCTGGCTAGTGTGACAAGTATACATTTTTAAGTCATTTGTTTGACTCGACCAGGATTCGAACCCATGATCCCATGGTCTACCAACATGGGAGACAGACGCTCTAACTCATTCGACTATCCCGTCTGGTGATATGTTAAATTTGCATAATCCGATGGTTTTGAGGTCTGCCGTTTGTATTAGGCTGGTCGCTATTAATGTATTATTATCTATCTTGGTTGAAGTAACTGATTTAAAATTATGAGATAATTTCAAGTGGCAGCATGCAATTTGAAGTTTGGCATGTTTCAAAACTTTAACTGCATAGGTCTCAGCACTAAGCAAGTTATATAATATTCACTTATTATTATCCACTTCTAGGCAGAAATAAATGTGTATCAATTGCACCGGTATCTACGTTAGATATGTAGAATCGAACCTAGATCAGTGTTTTGGTTTTGAAAATTTGATTTTTTCCTGAGAGTAAGCAGCTTGTATATAATGATTTGTAATATCTAGGAAGCCAAAAGGTGGGCTGCACATAGAAACCCTTTCCACCAGACACGTTTGTACAGCTATGGTTATATGTCCATGAATATCATTGGTAATTGGCCCTAGCAGAGAACCAACTGAGGCAGTAGATACAACAATACAGTACAACCCCGTTAAACCAAGCTCGGTTAAACCAAACGATCGGTTAATCCAAACTTTTTTCGGCGGCCCGACAAACTACTACCATTTATCATATAAAAAAGTTGGTTAAACCAAAGTTGGTTAATCCCAAGTATTGGTTAATCCAAACAAAATTGTCGGCCCCATGCCACTTCCGGTACAGTTAAACCAAACTTTCAGGTGGTTTTAAGGTCATCTGAGACTTTTTTATATGATAAATGGTAGTATTTTGCCAGGTCGCCGAAAATCTTTGGATTAACTGATCGTTTTATTTAACCGAGGGTGGTTTAATGGGTTAACATACAAAAAAACTGTAATCATAGTGTCCACATACATTGTACATTCATAATGCACCCCCGTTTTTGCCAAAGCCAAGTCAAAGTCCAGTTAAACCAATGATCGGTTAATCCAAACAAATTTCTAGGGTCCCTTCAAGTATGGTTTAACATTGTTATACTGTATATAGGAACCTAGAAATTTTGTTTGCAGAAATAATTCCCAACTCGGAGAAGAAGCCCAATACCTCTACGCTGCAAGAAAATCCTTTATACTTGTTTTTTCTAAACACAAATCCATCTATTTGGGACTAGATGTGGTGGCCGAATAAGTAGAGCGCCGGCTTCCCATGTAGAGGGTTGGGGGTTTGAACCCTGGCTGAGTCAAAGCAATGACATACACAATTCATACTCATCACTATGTAGGCTAGCACTCAACATTACAATGATAGGGCAAGGACTGGTTAGCAAAATCTGACTGAGTGTGAAATTGGGTCATGGTGCTAAAGCCATGAGTGCGCACTGTCACAAGTCGGTACCCATCCTGATATGACCTCAGATGTTGCCAGGATATAAACCCCAACAAACAAAGAAACCATCTATTTGAAGAACTAGGTCTCCGCTGAAATCACACCGGAAGACAGCTCAGGAAATTGCGCAGTTGGCTGCGCAATGAACAAGTTGGGCGTCTAAAGTAGTTGAGCATCTGCCAGTAGGGCATGTATATATGAGTAGATTATGGAGCATCTGGTTTGGTACTAGCACCGTGGAATGCGGTAAGGAATGTTACCACAGCTGCAGGAGGTAGTGTGTATTTCTCAGGTAGACCACATAAGGCTTAACTCTGTCTTATTGAAAAAACAAACCCAAAAAACGTTAGTTTTCTGGCGGTTAATATCAAATCAAAATCATCAGACTATGTAAGTCTGAAGAGTTAGGCATATAAATAACTATTTGTGTGCATGTGAGCTTGTGTATGTCAAGCCTCAGTGAGGCTTGGTTGGCGCGGCCACGGCAGGCCACGGCAGACCACGGCAGGCCACGGCAGGCCACGGCAGGCCACGGCAGGCCACGGCAGGCCACCACAGAGCACCACACGGCACCACAGGGCACCACATGGCACTGCAGGCAACGGCAGACAACATCAGGTCACGGCAGGCCACATCAGGCCACGGCAGGCCACCACAAGCTTGTGACTATCAAGCCTTATACCCCTGTCACACTACGACGTAACGAGCCAACGTGAGCCTAATGTGGTCATTTTTCATCATTACGTTGGGTTACGTCATGATGACGTCAGAATGACGTTAGAATGACGTCGAGCTAGGTCACGTTACGTTGTGTTACGTCGAGTTACGTCGAGGTTTTGGACATGTTAACAAATTTTGACGTAGCTCGAACGTAAGGGTTTACGTTCGCCGTACGTTCTTTTCACGTTCAGTGAACATCAATGACATTAAACGGACGTTTTTCCAACGCTGCTCACTACGTTCAACTACGTTCCACTACGTTGACCCACATTAAACCGAGTGCAAATGCCCACGTGGCATAATGGGAACGTCAGGAGAACGTCAGGAGAACGTCAGGAGAACGTCAGGAGAACGTCAGGAGAACGTCAGGAGAACGTCAGGAGAACGTCAGGAGAACGTCAGAGAACGTGCATTCAACGTACGTTCAAAGTCTCATGACATAGCTAACGTCATGTAACGTTCTTCTGACGATGAAATAACATTCATAACGTTCCGTGATCGTCATTACGTTGACCCCTCCCGTTGAATGATGGTATCACTACGCTTTACCGATGTTACGCTCTCGTCCACTACGCTGCATCCACGTTCAACTTGTGCCCAAATTTGCATACTACGCCCAGAAGTTCAACGTTCTTCACGTTCTCCCTACGCTGACGTCATTAGGTCGTAGTGTGACAGTACCATTAGTGAGGCTTGGTTGGCAGGTCACGACAGGCCACGGCAGGCTACGGCAGGGCACGGCAGGATACGGCAGGGCACGGCAGGGCACGGCAGGGCACGGCAGGCCACTGCAGGCCACCGCAGACCGCCGCATGCCACCCTAGGCCACGCCAGGCCGCCATAGGCCACCCTAGGCGACGCTAGGCCACCGCAGGCCACCCCATGCCACCGCAGTCTACCGAAGGCTACTTATTACTGCACCGCTCCGCACCGCACCGCTCTGCACCGCACCGCACAGCACCGCACGTGCATTTCACGTGGGCACACTCACCCCTCGGGGCTGGCGGCCAATCTAATTGTCGCAGTCAGGTGCCCGGCCGGCCGAGGTCAACGAGTGCACCGCCGGCCACGTGACCTCCACCTGGGTCGGCGAGTCGCACGTGGCCCGGTCACGTGACCCGCGGTGATCCGCTCGGCCGGTAGGCGGGGCTGCGAACCGGAAGTAGCATCATTTATCACATATTGACCCGCTTAGCCCACTAGTCTACTTCTGTGCAGGTCATCGGCCTATGTAGTTCGCCTTGCGCGCGCATGTCTGCAGGAACAACTACTTGTGTGTTTATATGTGTATATGCATTTAAGAATGATAGCATATACTTACAATATATAATGGATACATCATATATACAAGTAAAACCTCTCTAACTCACCACCGGACAGATCGACCACTCCCCTATATCGATCGCTTTATTTTGGTCCCAACAATACCATTGTAATGTAAGGATATTCTAACTCTCTAAGCCGACCACCTTCCTAAATAGACCACTTAAAGTTGGTCCCTTGGTCGCTCAATTTAGAGAGGTTAATTGTATATATATATATATATATATATATATATACATATATATATATATATATATGTATGTATATGAAGCTCTTTTCAAAAACACGATCGACAAACTGGGCATTGGTATTTGAAATTCAATTTGTTGAATGGCGCTCATGACATTTTGGAAAAGAGCTCTTCATATAATATATAGATATATATTAAATATGCAGTCAGAGAAATAATTGGTTGCATATATATATTATATATATGTCCATCTATTGAACCAATCTGGCTTCCGATGGTTCAAATGTTGTCTATCAGGTTATTCACATTATGTGATGCAAGAATAAACAACAATTGTTGCCACGTGACAACGGCGAATTCGTAATTAAATATCTGGGGGGAGGGCGGGAGGGGGGGATGTCCCTTTGAACAGTGTCAGCAATGATTTATATGTTACAACCTTATTTAGAAGGCAGTTTATCGAAGGACATGATTCAAAACTTGACTGGTGTACGTGTGATCATGTGATGTATAGCGAGTTATAAGAGTATAAAATAGGGGAACAATGTCCATTTTGTTTGCCCTTACTGCGCATTGCTGGTGTGCACTCACCTCCCCCCCCCCCCCCCTCCCCCCCCCCCCCAGCAGGGCCTGAATGTTATGTATCCGGGTCGCCACTTGACCCTCTTACATATGAGGGATTTTATGACCTAGATATAATCTGCACGTGAATTTCTGTGTATATATGTACATACATATATACAAATGTACATGCACAGTACAGAAACACAGATGCACCTACACATCATAGGCATGTGTATATGCATTTCATATATCGGAGTGAACAGTTCAGGCGCAAATCCCCGTAAACGGCGTTTACGGGGTTTTGCGCCGTTACTCTTCTCTTTTGATTATGTAGATACACATGCACATTATATTCATATACAATCATGAATATATAAGTATATAGAATGATATTTCATTGGGTGGTGGCACCGTTGGAAATTCACCAAGACTAGTCTATATATGGATCTGCATATGTGTATTTATATATATATATATATATATATATATATATACACATGCAAATTGTATATATATATTTATATATATGTATATGTACACCCTCCTCCTTCACCTCCTACACCCTCCTCCTCCTCCACCCTCCTCCACCCTCCTCCAACCTCCTCATCCACCCTCCTCCACAATCCTCATCCCTCTCCTCCTCTTCCCTCCTATTCCCTCCTCCTCCTCCACGCTCCTTCTCCTCCACCCTCCTCATCCTCCATCTCAACAACCTCCTCCTCCTCCTCCCTCCTCCACCCTCCGCTCTCCTCCTCCGCCCTCCTTCTCCGGCCTCCTCCTCCACCTCCTCCACACCCCACCTCCTCCACTCTCCTCCTCCACCTCCTCCTCCACCCTCTCCTCCGCCACCTCCTTCACGCTCCTCCTCCACCCTCCTCCTTCACCCTCCTCCTTCCAAACACCCTCCTCCTCCTCATCCTCATCCACCCTCTCTTCCCTCCTCCTCCTCCCTCCTCCCTCCACCACCCTCATCCTGCTCCTCCACCACCCTCCTCCACCTCCTCCTCCTCCTCCTCCACCACCTCCTCCTCCGCATCCTCCTCCTCCGCCTCATCCACCTTCCCCCACCACCGTCCTCCACCATCCTCCTTCACAACCCTGCTCTACCCTACTCCACGCTACTCGACCCTACTCGAACCTACTCGACCCTACTCCACCCTCATCCAGTCTACTTCATCCTCCTTCTCCACCTCCACCCTCCTCCTCCACCACCACCACCCTCCTTCTCCACCCTCCTCCTCCACCCTCCTCCTCCATCCATCTACCTCCTCCTCCACCCTCTTCCTCCTCCTGCTGCTCCACCCTCCTCCTCCACCACCTCCTTCTCCTCCACCTCCTCATTCTCCACCTCATTCACCCGCCCCCACCACCCTCCTCCACCACCCTCCTCCACCACCCTCATTAACCACCCTCCTCCACCCTCCTCCACCCTCCTCCACCCTCTTCCACCCTCCTCCACTCTACTCCACCCTACTCCACCCTCCTCCTCCACCCTCCTCCTCCACCCTCCCTCCTCCACCCTCCCCTCCTCCACCCTCTCCTCCCCCCTCCTCCTCCTCCTCCACCCTCCACTTCACCCCCTTCTCCACCTCCTTCATCCTCCTCCTCCTCCACCCTCTTCTTCCTCCTCCTGCCCACCCCTCCCTCCTCCTGCTCCAACCCCCTCCTCCTCCACGACCTACTCCTCCTCTCCACCTCCTCCTCCACCTCCACCATACTCCACACCTCCCCCACCCCCCCCCCCCCACCGCCCTTCCCCTCCCTCCTCCTCCACCACCCTCCTCCACCACCATCCTCCATCACCATCCTTCACCACCCTCCTCCACCCTACTCCACCCTACTCCACACCCTCCTCCTCCACCACTCTCCTCCTCCTCCACCCTCCTCCACCCTCCTCCACCTTCCTCCACCCTCCTCCTCCACCACCCTCCTCCACCCTCCTCCACCCTCCTCCACCTTCCTCCACCCTACTCCACCCTGTGACTAGACCAGTTGCCTGGAACAAAACTGTTTCCCACACCACCACCACCACCAACACCCACAACATCGACAACACGCACATCACCCACATAACCATATCCAGACTTGAAGCACTAAGCAATTGACAACCGAGCGTCCATTAGGGCCGTCTAGCCAGCTAAACCCAAAGAATCAAAGGCAGCAGTAAAATTCACTGCATGCAATCTATCTGGGAAATGAGAGGGCCTAAGAAGTACATTTTATTTCCACTCTAGATGCTGAGGGATTTTGATGGCTTAAACCAATGGAGCCAACGACCAGGATTCTGATAGAAAGTGTGTGTGTTGAGGGTGGGGGTGAGGGTTGAGGGCTGCGAGTGTGGCTAGGGGTGACGGTGGGTGACGGTGCGGGTGGGGAGATGCTGGGGATGGGGGTGGGGTGATGCTGGGGGTGGGCGTGGTGGTGAGATATGCGTAGCAATCATGTGGTGTGCATTTTCCTGGAGTTCCTCCTATGGCAGAGTACATAATTATGACCTCGATATGGGACAAGCTAACTTCTGTTTTTTAGTTTGAATGACATGACCGATGTCATATTGATTTCCTTCGCTTTTCTCGGTGATGGTCGTAAATGTGCATTATGCGTACATTAAGCGACAATTCGGCTACAACACTCAAACACTTTAAGGATATAGTTGCGACACGCTGGGAGACACTTTTGGGGCTCACATTCTCATGACGACGGCTATGCTGCTGTGTGCGTGGGATTCGAATAGGATTAAGACAACTCACGGTGCATTTCCTACTGCTAGTTTTACGACATTCTTGAGCATGCGCAATCAACATATCCACCGAGCAAGAACAGCTCCCAACATATGTGGACACTAAGGATTGGCGTTATTTACATTAATGATAGTTTGCAATTACCCAGCACTCGCCAACCGGCACCAAGAAAAATATCTTTCTAAAGTAAAGCGCTGATGCTTCAAAACTTTCCGCCCAAAACTGCCCCATAATGGGCAATCATTGCGAACTACATTGCTTCTGTGGTACTTATTTGCTGGCTGTTTTTATTCTCATTGCCGCCTTGAGAACCG
Source organism: Branchipolynoe longqiensis (assembly GCA_030323885.1). Classification (NCBI taxonomy): domain Eukaryota; kingdom Metazoa; phylum Annelida; class Polychaeta; order Phyllodocida; family Polynoidae; genus Branchipolynoe; species Branchipolynoe longqiensis. The sequence goes on from CM059186.1 coordinate 178,701,330, forward strand.
ATTGTGGAAAGGCAAGGTAAAAACAGAGCAATGTGAAATCCCCCCCCCCTTCTCCTCCTCCTCTTCCTTCTCCCATCCGTAAGACAATATTCCCGTTCAAGTTTCAAAACCTTCCACTCAACGTCATCCTTGAATGCTGATCTTTGAGAACTATTGCCTCCGTTGTTTTGTTGTTTTATGTATTGGGTGCTGTGTTGTTGGATTGCCAACCGAGTGTGAACTGTCCCCTTGCTCACCCACCCGCCCTTTTTTTTTAAACCTGTAGAATCTCGCTGATGATTTCTTTCAACACCAGGGGATGAAATGTCGGATACCTGACCCATTGAGAATCATTGCCTCGGTTTTCCTTATATTTTTTTATTCAGTTTTGCTTTTACGTGCGAATCGAATTTGGCAAGGGTAGTTAAAACAACGACAAAACAAGACCACACAAAACATCGAATGTGGACTATGTCCAGATACTACCTAAATGGACCTCTGTCTCGGCAAGTCACCCATTGTTTTCTCCTGTGCACATACCTCATTTCGTTATAGCCGAGAGTGTATGTAGCAGGGCCACCGCCATTATTCAACCTAGTTGTCGTCATTTTCCAAAAGTCTCGCCAGGAATAACTAAATAAAATAAAAATCTCCCCGACCTCCTCCTCCAACCAAAACAAAACAAAACAACCATACAACTTCATGAAATGAAGTCAACAAACTGAGGCCGAACAGACGCTGAAGTGTCAATGTATGCCCACGCATGCGCCGCGCGGTGCACTGTCGGGCAGCACTTCCGCCCCCCAGGGTGAGATCCGTCAGGAGGGGCTGTGGACTTCCGGTTTGTGAGAATGAATCAATCAGCATTAAGTACAGCAGCTTCGGTGTGAGTTCAGTGACTCCATTTGAGAGTATGTGTTTGCTAGAGTTTGATTGCCTGGTGAACTGGCAGAGGCTGGGTGCATGGTGCAAAGGTCTGCTTTTATTGGCTACTGGGTGGGTGAATGGGTGAGTGAGTGGGTGAGTGAGTGAGTGGGTGAGTGGGTGGGTGGGTGAGTGAGTGGGTGAGTGAGTGAGTGGGTGAGTGAGTGAGTGAGTCGGTGAGTGAGTGAGTGAGTGGGTGAGTGAGTGAGTGGGTGGGTAAGTGAGTGGGTGAGTGAGTGAGTGGGTGAGTGAGTGAGTGGGTGAGTGAGTGGGTGAGTGAGTGAGTGAGTGGATGAGTGAGTGAGTGGGTGGGTGAGTGAGTGGGTGAGTGAGTGAGTGAGTGGGTGAGTGAGTGGGTGAGTGAGTTGGTGAGTGGGTGGGTGAGTGAATGGGTGAGTGAGTGAGTGAGTGGGTGAGTGAGTGGGTGAGTGAGTGAGTGGGTGCGTGAGTGAGTAGGTGAGTGAGTGGGTAAGTGAGTGGGTGAGTGAGTGGGTTGGTGAGTGAGTGAGTGGGTGAGTGAGTGGGTTTGTGAGTGTGTGAGTGTGTGACTGTGTGAGTGTGTGAGTGTGCGAGTGTGCGAGTGTGTGAGTGTGCGAGTGTGCGAGTGTGCGAGTGTGCGAGTGTGCGAGTATGCGAGTGTGTGAGTGTGCGAGTGTGCGAATGGGCGAGTGGGCGAGTGATCGCCGGCGAGTGGGCGAGTGTGCGAGTGGGCGAGTGGGCTAGTGGGTGAGTGGCTGGGTGGGTTAAGAGGCACGTGCAAGTATATCCACGCATGCGCATACTTCGTGGTAACACTACATTGTATCTAGATCTAGGTGTGGAGCCTTTTTAGATTTGTTCTTCTAGGTTGATTGAGAGGAATGAACTTAACCTGGTTTCCTCTAAAGCTGAGATTCCTTACACGCGGTATGCGGTCTGCGAATGCGAATGCGAATGCGGCAAAAAATCGAAACGCCTTGAAGTCAATGGGGTGCAACCCTTACACGCGGTATGCGAATGCGAATGCGAATGCGAATGCGAATGCGACAACTCGATCGGTCCCTGTAGCGATCGGTCCGGCATGCGGCATGCGACACGGGGGTGCGAATAGAAAAGCATCAGTCGCATTTGTCCATTGATATAAGGCTGGAGGAGGCGACTGATAATTACGGACAGCCAGGACAAGGTAGAGCGCGGACCTGTTAGGAAGCAGTCTCCAAGGCTTCTGAGTGGAAACATATGGTAGTGGTGGTGGTTCGGGTTGCTAAAAATGCTACCAGAGCCACAAAAATATGAATACTTATCTATAATTTGGTTATAATAAAGGTAGGAACCCCCACGAGTAGAAATAGCACACATAAAGACAAAATAATGGTTTTGTTGACCGAAAAGGACGGTCCTAACATGGGGTGTGAATAGAAAAGCATCAGTCGCATTTGTCCATTGATATAAGGCTGGAGGAGGCGACTGATAATTACGGACAGCCAGGACAAGGTAGAGCGCGGACCTGTTAGGAAGCAGTCTCCAAGGCTGCTGAGTGGAAACATATGGTAGTGGTGGTGGTTCGGGTTGCTAAAAATGCTACCAGAGCCACAAAAATATGAATACTTATCTATAATTTGGTTATAATAAAGGTAGGAACCCCCACGAGTAGAAATAGCACACATAAAGACAAAATAATGGTTTTGTTGACCGAAAAGGACGGTCCTAACATGGCATGCGGCATGCGACACAGGGGTGTGAATAGAAAAGCATCAGTCGCATTTGTCCATTGATATAAGGCTGGAGGAGGCGACTGATAATTACGGACAGCCAGGACAAGGTAGAGCGCGGACCTGTTAGGAAGCAGTCTCCAAGGCTGCTGAGTGGAAACATATGGTAGTGGTGGTGGTTCGGTTGCTAAAAATGCTACCAGAGCCACAAAAATATGAATACTTATCTATAATTTGGTTATAATAAAGGTAGGAACCCCCACGAGTAGAAATAGCACACATAAAGACAAAATAATGGTTTTGTTGACCGAAAAGGACGGTCCTAACATGGCTCAGTTTAGGATGTTAGGACCGTCCCAATCGGGAGACTGACGGTTACCGTGTGTAAGGAATCCTAGCTTAAAGCTAAAAATGCTACCATATGCACATAAATATGAATACCAATGAATGTACACATGGGTGCACACTTTTATATGCTGCTTACCGCATGCCGCACGCCGCATGCCGTGTGTAAGGAATCTTCCCATTCGCATACCGCATGCCGCTTGCCGCATGCCGCATGCCGCTTACCGTGTGTAAGGAATCCTAGCTTAAGCGTAGCAGTGACGCAAGAAGGAGATGGCGACAGAGGGTGGGAGGAATGACGCTGACAGGGTGGGAGGGTGTGGGGGACGAGGAAGCATCTGAGGAAATAGGTTGGCTGGTTTTGTTTTTGTTTGTTTTGTTGTTTTACGTCCTAGCCACATATAAGGTCATATCAAAACGTTTAACGACTTCTGACAGTGCGCTCTCATGGCGACTTTATAGTGCTGCTCCATTGTGAGACCATGTCACCAGCACCATGACCTGATATTCCACTCAGTCACATTATCCTGACACTGAGCCAACCAGTCCTTGCCCTTTCCTAATAATGCCAATCACATGGCTAGGAAGCGACAAGTATAAATGTGTATCTCATTCATTTGACTCGACCAGGGTTCAAACACGTGAGTTTGAATGCCACGATCTACCAAAACGGGAGACGGACCCTCAACTAAATCAGCCATCCCATCTGGTCGAGGAAATAGGTGGTGGGCATGGCTAGAAGGAGAGGAAGGAGTTGAGGATTGAACATTTGTAAAGGAATGCCATTTGTTCTATAAATACCCTTTGAAAATCTATAAGACTGTGAATAAGAATATAATTCATGGCTGTACCGCGAGTAGTATGGCGTTGAGAAATCACATTCATATGAAACAAATTAATCAACTACCGCCAACCCCCCCCCCCCCCCCCCGCGGTTAGACATTGAAGACGGTGGAGGGGGGGGGGGAGCAAAGGTAGCCTGACTTTTGGGAGGTGGAGGATCGCCTTGCGAACATGTGAGAATGGAAGGGGGCAAGGTGGTGAGGGTGAGGGTGGGAGTAGTTGGGGTAAAGGCCATGTCACACTACAATGCTTCACCCGGCGACCCGTCAACGTTGAAAATAAAATCTTGCGCGTTGAGAAACGTCCAACTTTTCGGGGGTTTGGGGAAAAAGATTGGCCAACACGTGTCGACGCGTTGGGGGAAAAAAAAAAGTTTGGCGCGACGTCTTCATATAACCATAAATGTGGACACGACCCTCCCGTGTGCACGCCGTCTGCCTAGCGTTCCCATAACATTATTCCGGCACGTCCAATGGAACTCGACGTCAGCCTAACGTCCTTACCCATATATTTGCACGTGCTGCCGTTTTTTGTTTTTTTGACATGCTTAAAACCTTGGGCGACCAATAGCGCGCGCCGGCGTTCTGCGCCGACCATCAACATCAAGGATAGTGTACCAACGTGTACCGACATGTACCGACGTGCGGTTAACGTGCCACCAACGTGTCTCGATATTTCACTAATTATCGCCCAAAATCAACACACGTTGATGGGTCGCCGGCGAGAAGCATCGCAGTGTGACAGGGCCTTAAGGTATGTGTATATATTTTGGATGCAGTAAGGGGTGTGCGCGGTGGAGGAGGAGGGGGGCGGTCAGAGAGAAATACTGTCGGACGTGGAAGTGGAATTGGCGGAAGGATAGCTGTGGGGTAACATTGGGTGAATGTGGACGTGTGTATGTGGAGGGTGTGCAGGAGGAGGGGGGGGGGGGAAGAGCGGTTTAGGTAAATGTGTGTAGCTGTGGAGGTTGGAGTTGGGAGGTGGGAGGTGGGAGGTGGGACGTGGTAGGGAGTTAGAATTAGGAGGTGGGTGGTGGGTGGTGGGATGTGGGATATGGGATGTGGGAGGTGGGATGTGGGAGGTGGGATGAGGGAGGTGGGATGTGGAATGTGGGAGGTGGAATGTGGAATGTGGGATGCAGGATGTGGGATGCGGGATGCAGGAAGTGGGATGTGGGATGTGGGATGTGGGATGTAGGATGTCGGATGTGGTAGATGGGATGTGGGAGGTGGGTTGTGGGATGTGGGAGTTGGGATGTGGGATGTGAAGGGAAGGAGTTGGGATGTGGGAGGGTGGGAGGTTGGACTTGGATGTGGATGTGGGGATGTGGGAGGTGGGATGTGGGAGTTGGGAGGTTGAGGTGGGAGCTGGGAGGTGGGAGGTGGGAAATTGGGAGGGATGTGGGAGGTGGGATGTGGGAGTGGGATGTGGGAGGTGGGATGTGGGGATGTGGTAGGTGGGAGGTGGAGATGTGGAGGTGGGATGTGGGAGGGGGAGGTGGGAGGTGGGAGGTCGGTGGGAGGTGGGATGTGGGAGGTGGAGGTGGGAGGTGGGATGTGGAAGGTGGGATTGGGAAGGTGGGAGGTGGGAGGTGGGAGGTGGGAGGTGGGAGGTGGGATGTGGGAGGTGGGATGTGCGAGGTGGGAGGTGGAGGTGGGAATGTGGGAGGTGGGAGGTGGGAGGTGAGGAGGGTGTGGAGGTGGGATGTGGAGGTTGGGGGGTGGGTGGGAGGTGGGATGTGGGAGGTGGGAGGTGGGAGGTGGGAGGGTCGAAGGTGGGGGATGGGAGATGGGAGGTGGGAGGTGGGAGGTGGCAGGTGCGGGGTGGGATATGGGAGGTGGGAGGTGGGAGGTGGGAGGTGGCATGTGCGGGGTGGGATATGGGATGTGGGATGTGGGAGGTGGGAGGTGAGATGTGGGATGTGGGATGTGGGATGCAGGATGTGGGATGTAGGATGTGGGATGTGGGAGGTGGGAGGTGGGAGGTGCGAGGTGGGAGGTGGGAGGTGGGAGGTGGGAGGTGGGATGTGGGAGGTGTAATATGGGAGGTGGTCGTGCGGGTGGGCAGCTTGGTTTTACTTTTATTGGCAGTGGCAGTTGAGATCCGGTTTGTAGCATTGGATAGAAAATGTGGAGTTGGGGCTGGTGCCTGGGGGTTTGTGGCTTGGTAGGGGGCGTTGGGGCTATTTGTGAGGCTGGAGTGGGGCTGTGAGGTGAATGTGGAGGTTAGGCGTCTCTTCCACTCAATGTATACCTCCCTCCCTCTCCCATTCCCTTCCCCACACCACATCGTCCTGCTCTCTACCAACCGGCCACTAGGTAAAATAGAAAGGTGTCGCCTCGCATTCCAGTCACGTGGTGTGTGCTGAAATGTGATAAATGAACCAAGTACAGGTAGGAGTAGTATGGTGCTGTTATTCCTGTGTTATTTGTTTGCTGTTTTACATCCTAGCAACATCTAAGGTCATATCATGATGGGTACCAACTTGTGACAGTTTTCAATGTTGGCAACTGTATAGTGCTGCCCCACTGACAGACCAGGCTAGCAGCACCATAACTTGATATCCCACACAGTCACATCATCCTGACACTGAACTAACCAGTCGTTTTCCTATCCTATTAATGCCGAGTGCCAGGCTAGGTCGCGACAAATACCACTTTTATAAGTCATTGGTTTGACTTCGATGGAAATCAAACTCCTGACCTTCCACATGGTAAGCCTGGTTCCTGTGCACATAAATGACCAGTCCACATCACAAAAGCCCATGCACCATTCCACAAGGTGGGGTGTGCTTCCTGTTCGATACTTCCTTAAGTGTGCTGGTTGAGTGGTCCACAGACAAATGTGAATTCACTCTTTGCCACATACTAGGTTATGAATTACATTGGTTGACTTAGCTCATGGAAGAAACGTGACCTCTGATGATGAGAGTTCTTAGTAAACCAATTGTGTGGCTGACATAGTTAAATACTAATTTGCGATGTCTGGAAATGTCAATGGTGCGAGAAGGCAACAGTCACCCCCCTCCTCATCCCTGCACCCACACCCACCTCACTCCAACCGCCACCTCATTCCAGCCTCGAGCTCCGCTCGCCTCCATCTCGGCTCGCCTCACCACCTCCCCACATCGACTATTAGCTTGATCTGAGGCAGTTGTGTATGACAGATTGCAGTGCTGTCAGTGATTGGACGTTGAGTGGTCAGTGAGTGGTCAATGAATTGTCACTGAGTGGTTACTGATGGTCAGTGCATGGTCAGCGCACTGGTCAAGCGGGTGCTCGGAAAGGTTATGGATCAATGGGCAACACCACCATCACCACCATGACCACCATCACCGCTAGCACCACCATCATGCCCAGCACCACCAGCAACATCATCACCACATTCACTGCCATCACCACCATCAACACCAGTACTGCCATCAACACCATTACCACCATCAATACAATTATTGCCATCTCTGCCATCAACACCATTACTGCCATAAACATCATTACCACCATTACCACTATCACCACCATTACCACCATTACTCCCATCACCACCATCACCACCATCACTACCATCACCACCATCACCACCATCACCATCATCACCACCATCACCACCATCATTGCCACCATTACCACCATCACCACCATCACCACCATCACCACCATCACCATCATCACCACCATCACCACTATCAACACCATCACCACCATCACCACTATCGCCACCACCATCACCATCAATGCCATCACCACCATCACCAACACCATCATTACTGCCATCACCACCACCGCCATCACCACCAGCACCACCATCACCCCCACCACTGCCATCACTGCTGTAGTGGTCTGCACTGACCTCTCAGGCAAGGAGCCACATAGACAGGTAGGCGTGGGGAGTGTATTGATATCAGGGAGCCTAGGTGGTGTAAAGGTTGGCACACTGGCCCGGAATGCAAAGAGATGTGGGTTCGAGTCCCGCTCTAGGCACAATAATTCCCATTTTCATCACCCCCACGACACTGGTTGCCGTGATCAGGATCCTGTACAAGCTTTGCGCTGTATGGTTGTTGAACCTACCCTGTGTATGTATGTGTTAGTGCATTGCCTGTATGTATGTAATTGTAAGCATTACAAGACTTACAATTCCAGGGGGACGAGTGTAGTGGTCTGCACTGACCTCTCAGGCAAGTAACCACATAGACAGGTAGGCGTGGGGAGTGTATTGATATCAGGGAGCCTAGGTGGTGTAATGGTTAGCACACTGGCCCGGAATGCAAAGAGATGTGGGTTCGAGTCCCGCTCTAGGCGCAGTATTTCCCATTTTCATCACCCCACGACACTGGTTGCCGTGATCAGGATCCTGTACAAGCTTTGCGCTGTATGGTTGTTGAACCTACCCTGTGTATGTATGTGTTAGTGCATTGCCTGTATGTATGTAATTGTAAGCATTACAAGACTTACAATTCCAGGGGGACGAGTGTAGTGGTCTGCACTGACCTCTCAGGCAAGTAACCACATAGACAGGTAGGCGTGGGGAGTGTGTTGATATCAGGGAGCCTAGGTGGTGTAATGGTTAGCACACTGGCCCGGAATGCAAAGAGATGTGGGTTCGAGTCCCGCTCTAGGCACAGTATTTCCCATTTTCATCACCCCCACGACCCTGCCATCAATGACATCACCAACACCATCATCATTTTTTTGTTTTTTGTTTGTTTTTGTGTTGGGTGTATTTAGGCTGCCCATAACGGCTAATGACTTGTTTTCGCTGCTAGTCTCAGGCACACCCAAGCAGACGTGTCTGCACACAGCACCAGTCATACCGGGAAAGTCTGAAACGTAACAAAAAGCATTAGCTCAGTTCGGTCGGCATGGATCTGGGCGTGCGTGGTGTTGATGACGCTAGGTGTGGAGAAAACATTCCGTTGTTCTCCCTCTGGCTGGCTCCCTCTGGCTGGCTGGCTCCCACTCGCTCACTCCCTCCCCCTCGCTCCCTCCATCTGGCTCCCTCCCTCTCTCTAGCTCCCTCCCTCTCTCTCCCTCCCTCCATCCCTCTCTCTTGCTCCCTCCCGCTCGCTCCCTCCTTCCCTCTCGCTCCCTTTCGCTCCCTCTCGCTCCCTCTCGCTCCCTCTCGCTCCCTCTCGCTCCCTCCCGCTCCCTCCCTCTCGCTCCCTCCCTCTCGCTCCCTCCCTCTCGCTCCCTCCCTCTCCACTCCCTCCTCTCGCTCCCTCCCTC